>JAOVYW010014583.1:25238-36703 GCA_025775045.1 Hiodon tergisus | reverse complement strand
GAAGCTGTCATTACCAACAAAGGCTTTTGTACAAAGTATTAAATAAATATCAGTAAGCGTGTTCAATACTTTTTCCCAGTGTCATTTCACATTATTACACATAACTTAATTTGCTGAGACCATTTGTTTTGGTTTCTTTGTATGTATGGATTACTTGGGTTGATACCAAACATCTGGTGAAAATTTCATGTCAATAGCACCTTTGGAAATAGATTTACTGAGAAAAATGCTGACGTGTTCAATACTTGTTTCACCCGCTGTATATACTGACCCGGAGATTGTCTAGGTAGCCCCATCGGATAGAAGAGATTTTTCAATATAATCACTTAAACAAATATATGGAACAGTCTGCTTAAAAAAGAAAAAGTGCATCATTATCAGGTCAGGTTTTGAAAAACCTTTAATATCTATGATAACATCCAACGTGAGAGAGCAAAAATCTAAATATTTACACAAGCCCAGTGTAGAAGGGTTAAAAAACAAAATCACACACAATTTAGTGTCAAAGACTAAAAGAGTTCATTGCTTCTTGAAAATAATTTTCCGTCGAAAGGAAAATGGTTGCTACTTCAAATAAGACTGTTTATAGCACTGACACTCTGGACATCTAAAACTGATAAAGCAGCAAGGTGACAGCTGTTTTGTGTTAATGCATTCATAAGCACACTCCCAGTCAAAACTTGTCTGAGTCCACTTTTTAGAGATAATCTTTAATCCCCACTCTCTGTAGAGAAACTCTTTGATCTGAGTTCCAGTTCTCCAAGTGACCCTACATTTCTCCCAGGGGACTGGCTTCTGATGTGAAATAAGTCCTGTAACAAACTCTTTGCTATCAATGCGGTAATAATTTTTCACTATCGGAAATTTGGTTAGCATGTCAAGCAAACCAATGTGATTCCCAGACAGGATTTTCTACTGGTGACTAATTAATGCTTTCAGCTAGTACCCTATACACACATGATTCGGTTATTTGTTCAATTGAAGCCATTAATATACTTTATAATATGTGCAAGAAAGGAACTAGGGCCACAGGAAACGTATTCCTACAAGTCATGTTAAGAAACTGCCCTACTGATGATGGCATAAATTAATTAAAGTTATGTTTCTGTATTTTTATGCCAGTCGAAATAAAAATATTCAGGACCCCACGGCCTTTGTTCTAAACATGGAAAAAGCATGGAGTCCGATGAAGCTGAAGAATTCACCTCAGACTAGGCTACTTTAGATGATCGAAACCTGCAACAACAAAAAAACTGAAAAATTACTTTAAATACCTGACTTTAAAAACCTGTCCGTTTTCTCTTGTACAGTAGAAAGACAGAAGATCCATAAATGTGCTGTCAGTACCGGGAGATATAATTTCCTTGAGCTTATCGATGGCTTAAAAAATACCCTTATCATTAAATGGCCTAAACTCAAACCAAAATATATGCCACCAACCAAAATAAATATTTTTTCTTTGGAATAGCCCCCATATACATTAGCCATGCATGTGAAACACAAAGAAAAACACCAAGTGAAGCCAAATAAGACATCGAGGGCAGGCCAACAGACCAGAACTAAAAGAGAAATCATGTCATATCTAAAGTTCTGCCCTTAAAAACCAGCCAATATTAACTGGTATAATTAAACAGCGTACTAAAATAATATGTGTATAATTAAGTTAACAACGAATTGAATGGAATAAGATTTCAGCGACAAAAATATATACATATAGAAGTATCTACGTATATGTTAAATTCAGGATGTCTAAGGTGAGAAAACGTGTGTTATTTATAATAGACTTCCAACTAGCAACAGGCGAGTTAATCTGTCCGTTTCCTTATTTTGGTGAAATTGTTTCAGTGTCAGGTAAATACGATCAATAGGACCAGGTCAAAGTCAGTGTGTGCCAATGCAACCAGCTTTTGCCACACACTGTTTTCAAATCGGCGAGAAACTATACGATATTTCCGGCTTTTCTTTACCAACTCTGACGCCCCTTTGTCTCCATGGCAATAAATGACGAGGAGTCAAAGTAGCCGCTTCAAAATAAAATAATTGTCTATGATTTTTCATTAACCTTTTTAAATCACTTTTTATACACATTGAAAACTTTCTGATGATATAAATTAGGATATGCCCTATGCCTTTGCCAGCCATTGAACTAGAATGTAAGCCGCTCTGTTGCACATGCGCATTCCAATCTAATTGTCTCCAATTGCGAGAAGAAAAAACAGGGGGTGTAGCTGCCTTTGCTGTGTCACCTGACTTAACTCTTTTTGTTTAACATGTTATATTAACCCCTGAATGCGAAAATTGCTATTTTACTCACTTTAGGGACGTGCCCTTGAGTTACCGCTCCTAACGACCAGTTTTGGTAGCAAGTTTCATCTGACCAACAGACAATGGGTTAAATCTTATATAGGCTAAAGGACTTCTCCAAACCTTAATTTCAAACGAAGCAGCAGGTATTATCAAATGGAAGGACCTTGTCGTGCCAAACGACCTTTCAGGAAAAAAGACTACCGTCTGAAACATCGACAATGTTCAAGTCGGCATCTGTACTCCTTGGTGAGCCAATGCTTACAGAACGGCAACTTGGCTGTAGATTTGGCATTCATTTAAAAAACTAAATCCAAAATAAATGAGAGAATTTGAATATTAATAATTCACAGTAAACCCAAGAGACAATAAAAATGGGCATATCTGTCGGTCGAATTGTTTAATTGCATTAGGGTTTTCGTTGACCAGGGTCAATTGAAGTCCCGGACTCATTATAATACCGTATCTCTCACGACATGGCTATTTAAACTGGGTCTAAGGATAACCAGAGCAGACCACGTTACTGACAGCAATGGTTGCCATATATAACTCCCGAGGTGGAGTGCTGCGTCGCATTTTAAGCGTAATGGGCAATTTGCGCAGCCGCTACCCAAATATACAGCAAATACTGTGTATTCACGTCATACCTTATTGTAGAACACTCTGGTGTGACCGGAATATATTTCATTATTTTCAAAGCCTACCTTCGGATCCTTAGTTCGGACAAGAAGCAAGGAAAATTTCAACAGCATGTCAGTGACATTAGTCTAATTGTGTTAAAACTGCTGCTTTCCCATTTAACTGAGATATGACAAATACAATCCTTTTAGTTTTTTACAGTGTACAGTGCGGACTGTGATTTTTTAAATGAATAAGTACATTAATGAGCAAAACCCACTGGTTCTACGGGAGGTCGCTCATTTTACAAGTCTGACAGCAAGATTTAGAAGATTGCTTGAAAGTGAAACAAAGGAAGCGAGTCTCAGTCCGGAAGAATACCCCATAGTGCATAGTAGACTGGGTTTAAAATATAGCCTCCATTTCCTTTTTTTTTTTACCAATCTCCCTGCAACTGTCGCTTTGTTTAAACCAGATGAGGACAATGGGCCGTTTGTGAGATGAGCGAGCTCACTGTGGCTTTGAGCGTAGCACGAGTCGGCTCTTACCTTTGGACGCATCCTTCTCTTCTTTTGGCTTCGCCACTTTTCCACTCATAGATCCCAGTTTGGATGTGTAATTCCCGAATAAGACTGGAAACAATATCCTGGAATAGTTTGCAAACTGTTTCTTCAATTTAATCCTTGGAAAATCCCGCACAAAGGCAACGACTTTTGAGATAAGGGGTCTGTGAGACACAATCGAAAAAATAGCCAAATTAGCGAGTAATGTGCTATTAAATTTAAACCAAGTTTGATTGGTGGTATAATTTCAGTATGAATGTTTGTATGCACACATGTAGGCACGTACGCACAGCAATCTATCGTGTATGAGAGATAATTTACTGTTGCTAAGTATTGACATATATCAGACGCAATTACCAACATGCATTAACTGTTATTCTATATACGGAATTGCCCTTTGTACGGTGACTTACTCTTCTTACCTTATCCCTTCCACGCGTTCTCTCCTACATTAATGCACATTGATAGAAAACACATCCACCATGAATTCGGCTTCGTTCCATACACAATCACAACCCTCTCTGATGTAGAAAAATGAATGGGGGGAGGGGGTCAAGATAAAATAAAACGGGCTCCGAGCGTGTGTCAGTTGACGTCAGATGAGACAGACGGGTTGAAATTTAATTAAAATAACCCCTTAGAAACAACGTTCTAGAACTACAAAGCGATATTCGCCAAATATCGTGCACTGTCTGTCCTCTCAGGCTTCGCTTTTAAATTACTATCTTACCATTGAAATTGCTCGTAGACATCGCTTTCGTGCATTGTCACAATTTGTGTAGATCAACAGGATTCATGAGGTGAGGGCTCCAGTTTACCCCGCGAATACTTACATAGATGACAGTGTCGAGTGCGGGATGTTCAGTCATTATAACGTGCATTCATTTTTACAGGATCAAATCAGTCCACCGATCCATACAGTGGTTGGAAAAAATGCGTGCAGGACTCTTAACTAGCTGAGAGAGGGGCGAAGATTACGCTTCCGTATATGAATTGAATTATAACGGTTGTCGGCGTCCCGAGACAGCTATGCACTCGCATAAGATAAGATTTTATTTGCGGTTAAACGCGTGAAAAGGCACCATGTGGGACATTGCATAAATTAATTTAACATTCGGGCATTTTAACAGCAACTATTTTTAGAAACCATTATAGATATTACTCTAAGGATGGGAATCAAAACTTTGACATCCCGCAAATCGATAAAAAAAACCTGTATTTAACAGCGTTTTCTTAAATATCTTTTTTGTAAGTATCTTATTTATTCAACTCATAAAAAAGAATAATACAGTTCTGTAAAGTTTTCTTTTGTTCGCATCCTAAGTTTCACAAACGAACCATATCGTTCACCCAGATTGGATAAGTAAAGCAGCCTACAGCATAATTTACATAACATTAAATTTAAACATGCATGTCTGCAGAAACAGGCGGAAATATTAAGAACAGCAGACTTCACAGGTGCAAACATTAGCATCGTTGCGCTTCTTAAAATAAAACATAAAGCGCTACGGATTTCAGAAAAAATATAAAACAATCAGCATAGGACAAACCTGAACCACGGGAGGCATCTGACGATACAATAGACATTAAAACCACTAACTTGTTGAATTTCATTATTAATAGATACTTGGGTCACTTTGCAGTACGGAAAATGATATCGCAGTCGAATCTTATTTTCAAATTAATACACGTAGTTAAAGCACCCGGAGCAATCTCACCTGGTCGCGCTCCTATATCCTATAGGAGCTGAAGCAAAACACGGTATGATCGCTGGGATCAATGATCAGCAATGCCTGAAAGTTCTGCCTGTTATGTCCAACATTTGGTTGACGCATAGACAGCAAATTTTCCCTACAGGTCTCACGGCCCGGTAGTGATTGAAGAAGAAATAAATCACCACGCTCGTTCTCACATCAGGACTGCTTGAAAGACGCTTTCGTAAGTTTCACAGTCATTAACACATGCTTTAACAATATCCCCCAAAGAACCATCGATATCTAGTATGCGGTAAAATACAAACAATATTTAACTCTGCAAATGCCAGGTAAAAGGACCCTCTGTATAAACTTGTAGTTGAAAAAGACTGATGTAAATCTCGCTGCTCTCATTTCGGTATCAGTATGATTAGTTTAATCATGCGTCTGGAGCGATCCCTTTAGTGCACGTTTCCGGGCGGCTTAAGTCAGTCACTATGGGAGACTGACAGGTAAAAATGCTCATTTAATTTAGTTTTATAAGAAGGCGCGAATAACTGCGTTAATGTGAGTTGTTAATCTGTTCGAATCTAGTGGTCAAGACCCTTGTTATTTATTGATTTTCTGGTTGACAAATCCTCCTAAAAGCTGAACATCCGGTAAAATAATTTAATTTACACAGCACTAATCACAGATACTGGGCAAAGTTCAAGCACGTTTACATCTATTGGATGTACATGTTATTTTTAGAAATTTATTAAAAGAGGCGCGATTGGTAATAAACGTGCTTTATTGTTTACGTGTAAGGACAATTTTGAGGGGACCAAATTGTTTTCCATTAAAACTACATTGGTTGAGCATTTCAACCCCTTATTCTCAATCGAAACTGCCAAGTTGTCGGAAATAACTTTTTCCGGAATTTGCAGAAAAACATGTTGCAATACGAGGGGATATATTTTAACAGTATCTATGCTGTAAGAAAATGTTAGTTTCCTCTTACCTTCTATCGAGACAATTTAGTCCAAGTATGCGGAAAGGAGAAATCAAACAAGGTTCATTTCAAGCAATGCCACGCTTCAACCAAATCAATTAAATCATAATCTGGGACCAAGGACTCTTTAATCTCAGAAGCCTATTCTGGTGTCTTCTCGGTTAAAAAAACGTATTTTTAAATCAGCCAAATATTTAAAAATAAACTAAATGGTAACTGACTGTGGTAAATGAACTGTTGCTAAATGCAACAATGAAGTCTCATCACCTCGTCTTCGCAGGTCTGTGCCTCTGGGCGGTGAAAAAAAGTTGTGGGTCACAGGATCTATACGACTGCTATATTTAGCGCACACTGGACTCCTTTCAAAGTTTCTTTGCACGCTTAAGGCGTTTCCAAGTTTCTCTCTAAGTGCTGCAGGCAGATATACAACTTAAGTTTAACCTCACCGCTAGGAAAAGCAACAGTCTGTAAAAAAGAAACGCAGCGATCCAAAAATCTGCTGTGTCATTGCAAACCGCTGGAGCACTTGGTCATGTATCTTATTCCATGCATGCGCCTGCCACTAGTTCCTTTATTTACACTCAGTTATTATGTTGGCTTGATGAAGTCAGTCTAAATATGCATTTAGCCCCATTAAAAAGCTTTGTTATACAGTAACAAGATTAAAAACAGAATCCGGAGTTAGGCTTGGGGCCTGACGCAGAACCTCTATGGGGCCTAACACAGAACTTGTATGGGGTCTGACACAGATATATAATTATAGATATTATTGTTTTTATTGCTTATTAAATTTACATGGTGTGTAATGGCTAGGGAACAGAAATCTAAATATATGCAACAATCATTGCTGGGTTAATTTAAACAACTACACCTGGAGCAATGATACATTAAATACGATGGATTACCATCAGCAAAAAAAAAAAACGAGGCTATACCACATATTCCTATGATACACTACTGAGTCTAACCACTGAGTCCAATGAAAATACATGCTCTTATATTTAGCATTCTCTAATAGCCATACTCATTCAGATCCCAAGGATTTAAACTACAGAGCCCAGAAACCACCGTGTGATTGGTCACAGGCAGCTACATCAGCCTCATGGTTACTGCTTTATAAAGTCTTTATTATTGGATTTCTATTTATGCTGCGACAGGAAGTTAGTTACATTTTTATAGTCAATGTAAAATGATGTCTGGATGTCCTGGGGCTGGTTTGTTAAATCTTATCAATCCACGTAGCACCCCAGCAGGGCTAAATAACTGCCCACTTTGGCATTCATGAGAATAGAGTTTACAAGTAATAATTCTGTCATGTGTCTTACATAGGGAGTAAACACAGACCTGAGGCATCTTGATCAATAAGGATTCACCATTAAGTATTTTGGGGTCAGACATGTCAACACTGGTGACCAATAAGCCAGTCACTGTTTCACTGTCAGAACAGATATTAAAAATCTTCCCCAGGGGCCCAAAGCGGACCCCCAACGCAACTCCTTTGCTCAACACCAAAAGACCCCAATCCATTCAGCTTGGCCATGAATCCACAAGCTACCAATCTCAGTTGGTCCCAGTCCCCACACCTCCCCGTTTAATCAGGCATATGCCCCACCATCAGTCTTCATGAAGGTCTGCTGTTGAAAGACAAAAATTAGACATTAGTGCTGGCTGATGTACTGTGACCTTAATTCAGCTGGCTGTGGTACTGCTTTTTAGAGCTCAAACTCGAGTACTTGTTCTCCAAGTTAATCCTGGTTTCAGATTCAGCCCAACCTTTGAAACCCTAGCGCTGGATCTTGGGATGATTTCATTGCGTTCCTGTGATGGAGCCCCTTCCATCACACCCTGTGAGTTAAGGACAGCTGCCTCTGCCTTCACCCTCCACTTAATCCATTCTGTCAGGCCCTCAACATGGCATATTCCAGTGTAGTGGGAGACAGGGAAGCACTTACCTTGTGTTTAGGCAGGCACTCACTTAAGACTTGTGGGCCTCCGTAATTCTGCTACGCCCCCATCAGTCCCAGTGGTGCCATCTGTCTCTGCTCATCAGGTGCCTCCTGGTCAATCAGGTTCCTTTTGCAGCCTTTGCCCTTCAGAGGACAAACTCATAGAACCAGAGGTTGGGGTGAGTGGATGAAAAGAAAAAATGTTGTCTGATATTCAGTCACAACCACGCACTAATCTGCGAATACGTGCTTTATAGCACTAATTAATTGACTGTGTTAAATATAACAAATAAACCTCAAGTGACACGTCACTGCTATGAAATGGTTTCCGTGACATTGATCAGGAGAGCTTGATGCCAGCCGACGTGAAGGCCGACACCTGCCATTTGGCTCAACCAGTCTTTGCAGGCTCTGAACAAAAGGGCGTGTTTGCTGAAGTGACTCATGATTGGTCTATTTCGTCTACGCGCCCCCACAGGGGAGAGTATGGAGGATCAGAGAGCATCAGCCCTGGCCACCTGCACGAATGATCAAGGTGGTTCTGGTTTCCGCAAAACTAATTGTGCAGCGCTGGTCTTTGTAAAGTGTCCTGAAAGGTGCTGCTACAATTAGTTTAAAAAAAAAGTCAAACGGCTTGTGGGATCGGCACCCTCTGCTAACCCCCCCTGCTGCTCTAACGGATACTGGGTTACAGTTGTATTCACTTCCACTGAAATCATTCAGAATTACAATTTTATCTGATACTTTCAACTGAGCAATGAAAAGGGACTGTGCAGGGGAACAGCCTCTTTTGCCTCCTTTTGAACTTCCTGTCTGTACAGGTTTGTGTTGTCTCAGTGTCATCAGAACTTCCTGTCTCTACAGGACTGTGTTGTTTCAGTGTCATCAGAACTTCCTGTCTCTACAGGACTATATTTTTTCAGTGTCATCAGAACTTCCTGTCTCTACAGGACTATATGTTTTCAGTGTCATCAGAACTTCCTGTCTGTACGGGACTGTGTTGCTTCAGTGTCATCAGAACTTCCTGTCTCTACGGGACTATATTGTTTCAGTGTCATCAGGGACAGGAAGTTCTCTGTGTCTTCAGGAGTAGACATTGTGGACAACAGGCCTGTCCCCCTGACTCCAGGCCCCTGCTACCTCACAAAAGGTTTGACCTGACAACATTTTTATGCATCATAATTCTGGTGGATCCTCCAGGTCTGTCCACAATATTTTCAGACACAATGTGCCAGGGCCCACCGCTATTTCTGTCCACAGGCTGAGACTGACAGGCATTCCCTGAACAGGGATCAAACAGTTCTGACACTTTTACACTCACCTGTTGAGAATACCAAGCCGAATCATGGGTAATTATTCTTCCTTAACTACTACATTTACAACTAGCTATGTGAGGCAGCAGACACGGCGGACACAGCAGACTCCTCTCTGCTTGTAGCCCACTCGCATATAGCATTCAGAACAAATGCAGTGCTCTCTGGGTTACTCTATACAGGAGTGATACAGACTCCAGTGTAGCTCGTTGTTAATTCAGAAGTGTGTGTGTGTGTGCGGCTGTGTTACGTGGCTGTGATATTTGTGGCTGTGTGTGTGTTTGTGTGTGGCTGTGTTATGTGGCTGTGATATTTGTGGCTGTGTGTGGCTGTGTTATGTGACTGTGATGTGTGTGTGTGTGTGTGGCTGTGTTATGTGACTGTAATGTGTGTGTGGGTGTGTGTGGCTGTCTTAAGTAACTGTGATATTTGTGCCTGTGTGTGTGTTTGTGTGTGGCTGTGATGTGTGGGTGTGTGTGTGGCTGTGATATTTGTGGCTGTGTGTGTGTTTGTGTGTGGCTGTGATATTTGTGGCTGTGTGTGGGTTTGTGTGTGGCTGTGTTATGTGACTGTGAATTTTGAACCCTTCTATTGGCACAGCTGAATCCCTCTGTTCCCAACCCCCATCTCCCCCTTTTAAAGATTTTGATTTTCAATAGAGTCAAATTGAATGAGACTGAATAAAAAATCACTTTGACAAGTAAAAGTTTTTTTAATCTGCTGAGTAAATATCAAGCAGATTGTTTAAATGTCAAAAGCCTGATTTTGTTTGGAACGTGGGCACAGAGTGGGAAGCTGAAACATTATTCTTGAAAATCTTTTAGTGCCTGAATACTCTGATTGTGAAAATAAACTGAGACATCCCTTCCATAGCCACAGTGATGTCAGTGGGCGTTTCCACCCGACACCAAGAGCACCACAGTGATTTTAGTGGGTGTTTCTACCCTAACCATAAGCGCCACAGTGATGTCAGTGGG
Source organism: Hiodon tergisus (assembly GCA_025775045.1). Lineage (NCBI taxonomy): Eukaryota > Metazoa > Chordata > Actinopteri > Hiodontiformes > Hiodontidae > Hiodon > Hiodon tergisus. The sequence continues at coordinate 26,297 of JAOVYW010014583.1, read as the reverse complement.
CGTTTACCACCTGACACATGCAGTCTCCGTGTTTGCGTTTTCTGTATGTCTTTTGGGGGGGAGTTGAGGCATCTTACAGATGATCATGAATCAAGCAGATGGCCCCTACCCCATCAGAGGTCTGGATCTGATACCTCGCTGACTCCGTCTGAGCCAGTCCCACTGACAAGTCTGTTTTTTGCACACACCCCTGCCCTCCTTGCTCAAGAATGCCTCATAATCATAGACTTTTTATTTATGGGAACTTCAGAACTACATTTTAATCCTCTTCTTTTGAATGTCTTCTAATCCTACACTGAATGACTTTGCAGTGTGTTTTCATCCATCTCTAACCAGCCGCTCAAGTCCCTGCCGGAAAAGTCTTGGAGTTTGTCTGATCTCCTGGTCCAGCAAGCCTGCCCTACATTCCTCCCCAGCATTTTAAATACAAAGTTCATTCATTTTTCTTTTCATTAAACACGTTTTGCAGCAGAAAGAAAAACAGCTTCTTTATATTTTCAAATCCATGTGGATTACTTAGGGCCTCCTGGGCAGTGAAGGTCTGTAGGCATTATTCTCTCATGCCACTAGCATGCTTTTGGGGGGTCAGGCCTGGGACATGTTGTATTTCTCTGTATGTAAAGTGTCTTTGTGACATGGAAACATGTGAAATGTGCTTTATAAGATAAATTGATTGATTGATAAAGTGATAGGCAGTCTTCAGTGTTGAACTGGGACAAGCAAGGGCTAACATTCAAATATTTAAACTAAGGGTACTGCCCCTCTGATCCAGACGGATTCTTCATGGCACTTTGGTGGCAATATGGGAGACAAAGAGGAACTCCTCACCATGGGTAACTCAACATGGGAGACAAAGAGAAACTCCTCACCATGGGAAACTCAACATGGGAGACAAAGAGGAACTCTTCACCATGGGAAACTCAACCTGGGAGACAAAAAGGAACTCCTCACCATGGGAAACTCAACCTGGGAGACAAAAAGGAACTCCTCACCATGGGAAACTCAACATGGGAGACAAAGAGGAACTCTTCACCATGGGAAACTCAACCTGGGAGACAA
>JAOVYW010014583.1:0-25138 GCA_025775045.1 Hiodon tergisus | reverse complement strand
AAAGGAACTCCTCACCATGGGAAACTCACCATGGGAGACAAAGAGATAGCAATAAACTCCAAGGAAAGAAAGGAGAAAAGGCCAAGCCTTTTTCTTTGTATAGAAACACAGACACACAAAATATTTGGCTTACACAAAGAAACCTTTTCCCTTAATACCATTATTTGTTAGCGACATTCAACTCACCTCAAGGTGCAAACATGAAACAGATTCTGGCCTTTTTTCCTGGCTAATTTTAATCCTAACTGTAGCTCAAGGCTTTTTCTTTGTGTGTAATTATAAAACTGTAGAGAAAAAAATATTTTATTCTGTTAAGTGAAGGGGGAGGGGATACATTTCCCTCTATCACTAGCAGTGTTGGCACCCATTTAAGATTTGGGAGACGAATACCAGAGAGGATGGAGGGCACCAAAGGCAAACACTCTGAGCTGACAGATGCCAACAAGAGGGTGCGCCAAGGTGAAGCTCACCAAGATGTGACCAAATCGCTCTGAGATGGATAAAGTGAGAGAATAAAGCAAGATCAGCCGATAAGATCTTCTCTTCGCAGTCAACTCCTCTTTCATTGACTCAGAAATAACAGAGATCTAACGTTACCTAAATCCGATACTCACCGTCCAGCGCCCATACCCTGGCCTGTGAAAACTCAGACCCCAAGGGCTGAAACCAAAGAGGAGACTCACCGTGGGGTTAGGGCAGCGAGCCTGGCCAATGGCTGGCTCAAACTCTGTGTGGGTATTTACATTCCATTACATGAAAACTTTCCACCTTTCTGCAGAAACCTGTTGCTTTGATTACCAACGCGATGTTTAGATCTATTGATAATTGTTTTTGTTTTTTTTAGGGTGGGGGGGCAAAAATATGTAGGGGAGCCATTTGACATTTGCTAGCTAGAATTTTGTCATGTCATCTGATCCAATCATCATCAGGCCTACACACTGAACTCAACACACAACTATTTTCAGACAGCGTCACGGTGATACGTGAGTGATAAGTTTACTTTGAAGTGTCATTTGAATTGAAAAACAAAGTTTTCTAAATGACCGGTACTATTGAGGAAAACTACAGCAATCCAAAGTAAAAAACACAATTCTCTCTCATTTAGTGTATTGTCTTTTAATAACCGAAGGCATATCATGTAGGCGTTATCGTATAAATACAGTCATTCAATGATGTTATCATATATAAAACAATGAGTCATATATATATATATAATATAAATAATAATACACTTAATAATGAGTCCCTTATGTTTGGAGGCACATCATTTATGTCTTCTTGGGTTTTCATTAACCTGAGTGGGAGATTGATATTATGGCTACCACCTTTTTCCCATAAAATGATTTTCTTTCCCATTCTCTATCAAAGCATTGCTAGTTTTGTCTTAATATTAGCCAGTTCGTTTATAAAACCTGTCTATTGAACTGGATGAGGATTTTGTGCATTATTATCATAATCCCTGGTATGCGTTGCTGTCACCTGGTGTAAATACGTAGTACTACAGGAAAATGACCGGAGAAAGAAGTCAAGTGAACTGGTGAACTACGAGTTCCTGCATTACACAACCCCGTACACTTTGGAGTTTGCCAGGCACCTGAGAACAAAACTAAATAAAAATGGGAATTAGAGCATACATTCTGCTTTTCAAAAGTCTTGTCCTATGAGACACTTCAGGGAACAGGTACGCAACAAGAACATTGTTTCTCCTGTCTAAAAAATAAAATAAAAAGAATGAGGGGCGTTTTAATTTTCTGTTTTGTCCATCAGTGTCCAGAATCTTGGAAGGCCCGTTTTTGTGCCCTTTGCTATGGGCAAAGGAAGGGTGAAAAAGCCCTCAGTTTCTCTTATTTGACTTAGTAATTGGGGCACTTTTTTAAAACACCATTTAAGAGGAGAGCATGAAACGAAATGTCTGCCAAACCATTTCTAGGACACCAGACTCTCTTGGACCTTGTTTCTGCTACTAGGCCCAGAAAAACAGCCCATATTAATATTGATCTTCAAAGGTTAAAGGTCATTTATGCTCCTATTTATAGAAATCCATTGGCTTTTCAGAGAGCAATTTTTTTAAAATTTAATGCAGACTTCCCCATAAGACACTGCTCTGTTTATCCATCAACAGCCTTCAATCATTGCCATTATTATTTTAAAACAATGTCTTACTTTCTATATAGTCTTTAAAGTTGACTTTTTTGTAACCAAAGTTAAATAAAAATAAATGAATAAAAACATTTTATACAGCCTCCAATGATGCTCTGAAATATGAACGCTTGTAATTCCTTGGTAGTGGCACTGCTGGTCTCTAGGGTGGTGGACCCATTACCGAGGCATGGCAGAGGTACCGTGGGCTCAGCCAGATCCAATAACCGGCCCTGCATACGCATATTTCCTCATCATATACAGCGGGTGAAATAAGTATTGAACACGTCACCATTTTTCTCAGTAAATATATTTCCAAAGGTGCTATTGACATGAAATTTCCACCAGATGTTGGTAACAGCTCAAGTAATCCATACATATAAAGAAACCAAAACAAATTAGCTCAGAAAATTAAGTTATGTGTCATAATGTGAAATGACACAGGGGAAAAGTCTGTCTAGAACGGATTACATCACGGGTGGAAATCTCCGCCTGAACGATCTACCAAGACGTTTCGGAATACTGAGAAATTAATTTGGAACACGCCTGCCATCTAGTGGACTACATGGGTGTGAGCGTCCGAAAGCTTAGAAACCGCGGGTTCATGTTTGAATTATGTAAAACATTACTACAAATCTAACTTTTCTATTGGGGCAAACTTATAGTAAAAGTGCACTCTGGTGCCTGATGCTTAAGGAAGAAAAATACATAATGATAATAGCAGTGACAAAACACATACAGTACATGTTAGTACTAACCATTATTAATTAGTTATTCACAGTTATTCACCCTTTCACAGTTATTCACCTCATCATATTTATACAACCACAAAAAACTAAAACTTATATAGTCTCATTTGCATTTATAAGATACTTTGGTTCTTGATCACTTTCAGTTCTCATTGGCCAGGTCTGGCTGTGCTTAGCGGTTTAAATAGTGGTAAATTATTAACAACTTACCTGATAGAATGGGTTACCATGTGCTTGACAGTCTTTATTGAAGTACCGAGCTTGTGGCAAAGTCTCTACCCATGTGCAGACCTTGAAAACCACATGGTTCAGTTTGCGGGTAAATCTGAAGCTTGTAGGAGTCAGTCAGTCTGTGCAAACACCATGGCGTTATGCACTGAACTTGTATTGTGTAAACAGACTGATGCACTTTGGAGCGGCCAACTGCAGCCATCATATCTCTCCAGAGGCGGAATGGCGAGGATCAGCTTCTTCCTCACTATCCATGTTTTACTTCAGGAACCCTGGTTGAGCTGTGGAGGTATGCCCACCAGGCCATTCCCCGATGCCTTCTTCATCAGTTTCTGCACCTCAGTCTGGGATCTCACATGGAGCACATAACGGGATGGCTCAACTTCTGGAGGCAGAAGGATTCATATCATGATCATTTGGGGGTCTCAGAGTCCGAACCAGTGCTTTTTAACACAGCTTAACCGAAGATAGCTGGTGCAAGAGAACGTTTAGTATGGTGGAGCAGCATGTCTCTGTGGGTTTGTGTGGTGGAGCACCATGTCTCTGTGGGTTTATGTGGTGGAGCAGCATGTCTCTGTGGGTTTGTGTGGTGGAGCAGTAGATTGTATAACAGAGAAGTGGGTCTCTCTTTGCATGGACAAATGATATGGTGCCTTCTTCCTCTCCCTCACCAAGCTGCGGTACTCCTGCCCAGGAGATCAGCAGACACCGTTCTGCGGAGACAGCGGCGCTACAACAGCAGGATTTTTGAAGAGTTATGGAAGGACAACCTGGAGCGAGAGTGCTTGGAGGAGACATGCAGCCTGGAGGAGGCCAGGGAGGTCTTCGAGGACAACGAGAAAACCGTGGGTGGCGTTGTACAAGCCAGTGACAGAAATGCATGCGCCATGTCAGACTGTGTCAGACAAAAAGGGCATCCTGCGTCTAATTAGGAAAATCCAGTCCTACTGCTGCAAGGCAGTCTCTATTAGAGTGAACCATCATGCTCATTCTTCTTTTTCAGATGGAATTTTGGAAAGTTTATGCAGGTAAGTACTTGGTTTATTACTGACTGTGGAAAAGACACTCAGACAACTCTGTCTCAGTCAACAGGCAACACATTTCATTCTTGAGCTGATGACTTGTGAGTTGCACTTTATGTCAGTTAGCTGCTGTGTATTTTAATACGAAAATTAACAAAATTGTTTTGATGTGTTTTCAGTTGGTTCAGTCAGTTCAGTCCCTCAAGTTTTGTCATGAATCTATCATAATATGTTTTCTAATTCAGAAAGCGAGCTCTAGGGTTTCTCGGTCAATTCATTGAGTTGTGTTGGGTCTTCTAGACGGGGACCAGTGCCAATCATCGCCCTGTCAGAATTCCGCCACGTGCAAAGACGGCGAGGGCTACAGCTACACTTGTTTGTGCCCACGTGGGTTTACCGGTGTGAACTGTGAGATAGGTGAGCCTGGTGAAGTACCTCATGCAGGTTCGGATCAGGTGGCTAGGTGCTCTGTCACTTGGCAGGGTTATGGATACTTGTTGTGGTTGACACTTTCATCCTGTAGAGGTGGACAGGCAATTCAGCCTCAACAACAGGAACTGTATGCACTTCTCAGTTGACGGAGCCCAGGGCATGGAGTGCGACTGTGCATTCGGGTACAAACTGGCCGCAGACAGGCGGACCTGTGAGCCCCAAGGTGCCTTTCCTGTCCCACAATCCATCACTTCACACATACTGTTATAATTCATTGTTAAATTATACAGCTGGGCTGAAGCACAACTGACCGTAGAGCTGCACTGACACAGTAAACAAACAGCTGCACTGACACAGTAAACGTATAGCCGCACGGAACTGTAAACAAACAGCTGCACTGACCCAGTAAACGTGATGGAAGACGTGACGGGTGTGAAAGGGCAGTAAGATACTTCAGTGCATTCCTTTGCCCATCCTATGTGTATTTAGCTGATGTCCCATGTGGCACACGTGGAAAGAGGATCATGGCACTTTTGTCCCGGCGGTCTGGACTATCGGTCAACTATCCTTCCTCAACCCTCAACGCCACCAAAGCCACTGTCAACCTGACGACTCCGACAGTCTACACAACATACCCTCCCCATACTTCCAAACCCACCCTGAGTCAGTCCCGCAGCAAGCTGCCCCTCTGGGTCTTCGGCCCAACACTGCCCCCCACTTCGCCCACCATCAATGAATCGGAGGCCTTTGGAAAGCGTATTGTTGGGGGCCACAAGGTGGTCCCTGGAGAGATCCCCTGGCAGGTAAGAGAGGGAGCTTATGTGTGTAATGTAGGGAAGTTGGCGACACCAAGCTGTCTGACAACCCTGCGTTCTCCATCCAGGTGGCTCTGGTCAACAGGTTGACAAAGCAGGTCTTCTGTGGGGGGTCCATCCTCAGCGAGTGGTGGGTGATCACAGCTGCCCACTGCCTGGCTGAGGGAAAGGAGGACTCGTTCTTCATCAGAGCAGGTAGGACATTTTTTCTCCATCTCCAAGGCCTGCCTGTTCACTTCTGCTTTCTCTGTAATGATTGCTCCAACCCACAGGGAAGTGTGAAATCACATCGATCCAACACTGCCTTCGTTGTAAGAATACAGAGAACAAAGCCGTACAGCCTTTCTACACTAACATGCTAAAAGTATCGCAGGAAATATTTAGGATTTTGAACACTGAATAACCCTTTCTCTATTGGGCTGCAGTTTCTCCCCTTGGCAGATGTGGTTGTGAGATCATTGAAGAACATGACACCGTTTTCTGTCCGGGTGAAATTGCTCTCCCCTTGCTGTCCCCAGGGGAGCACAACTTGGACAAGCCAGAAGGGACGGAGCAAGACCACGGCGTCAGCGAGCAGCACCTGCACCCAAACTACAACGCCCAGCGGAACCCGTACAACCACGATGTTGCCTTGCTACGGCTGCAGACCCCTCTGAGATTCACCGATTTCGCTCGGCCCATCTGCCTGGGGCCTGGAGGCTTCACTGAGACGCTGCTCCGCACCGACGCCATGGCGACAGTGAGTGGCTGGGGGCGGACCCGCTACCAGGGGGCGGAGTCCCGCACATTGTTGAAAGTGGAGCTGCCCATTGTGGACCGTACTCAGTGCCTGGACAGCAGTAGTGACCGAATCTCACGCTATATGTTCTGCGCTGGCTACTCTGACGGACTCCGGGATGCCTGTCAGGGGGACAGTGGGGGCCCGCATGCCAGCCTGCACAGGTACACCTGGTTCCTCACCGGCATCGTTAGCTGGGGTGAGGAGTGCGCTAAGGAGGGAAAGTACGGTGTTTACACCCGTGTCTCCCAGTATTACAAATGGATCGCCCAAGTCACCAGATTTCGAAGTTAGCCTAGCCCCCTGACCACATCTGTAAGAAACCATCTGGTTTTTTTTTTTTTTAGTTTGTTTGAGCTGAGGCTTATTGATAATTAAAATAAGAAAATTGTTTTCAATAAAAAAATGTATTTTTCACTATTTAGGTGAGAGCGTAAGGTTGTAAAGGAGGTACTATACTGCAACCTTCAGACTCTCTTAGACAGATTTTCCACTTCATCCATTCACACAGCCAGGTATTTTCTGAGCAATTACCTGGCTGAGATGTAAAGCAGCTGCAGGATTTGGATCTGAAACTTTCTAGACACAGGTTCAGCACATTAACCACTGAAGACCTGTGTCCAGAAGAAACACCTGTCACCCAACACCTCTTTTGTTCCATTAAATGGGGCAGCTGGTTGTGTAGTGGTTAAGGTGACAGGCTTGTTACCAAAAGGTTGCTGGTTGAAGTCCCACGCCAACTGTTGTATACTTGAGCAACGTACTTAACCTGAATTGCTTCAGCACATATCCACCTGTAGAAGTTGATGAATGAAGAATCTGTAAGCTTTGTAAGTCGCTGTAGCTCAAAGCGTCTGCTAAGAAACTATGCAAACTGTGCAACTCAAATGCTCACTGGTTTCATCTACTAGTGAAAAATTGCACTGCACACAAAGACAAGAAACATCAAGATCAAGGAAGTACTTGGTTGCTAATGCAAGAGTGTATAATGACAATGTTTTTATTCACCCGAAATACAGCTATCATCACTACAACTACATTCTCACACGCACACCCTATCAACCGCTACATACACCTTATACTTTCATCTTACAAAGGAAAAAGGTGGGGGTACAGGCCAGAGAAATTAGGGATAGGATTTGTCCCCAAAAACATTACATTAAATCAGACACTTAGACATTTATTAATGACTCTTTATATTGTTTGGTCGATATAATACAGAAGCACATTAATTTACCAGAAACAAAGACAATTATACCTCCACAACCCAGAAGCTGTCCTTTGCCCCCACCTGGCTGCCAAGCATCTTCAGATGAAACATTCAGTAACCAGCATACAATGCGTGCCACAGCCAAGGTTGGGAGAGGGAGGGACTTTGTGGTGTTCACATTTCAGCATTAGCTGCAAACAGCTTCTTAGGGTGACATAAATATGATGACTTCATTATTAATTTAAAACCCCAAAACAGTCCAAGAAGACTTAAACAGTTTATAAATAATAATTCAAATAAATAATCTCATCAGACCACATCTGTGTTTCAAACTGACACGGTACAGCCGGGTGGCTGAATAAACAAATCAACACTTAAAATATGCAGTCTGGAGCTGCTTCAGTTGCTTAACGGCACCATTTCCACTTCAAACGCTTCTGCTTCAAAGGCAGCCCTCCAACTCGGGGAGGGGGTTACACAGATAAGCCCACAATCAACACTTAATCAAGCGCTTGACACCTTGGGTGCACGTCATGCTTCCTATGATCCTGTCTAATGGGATCCCAGAAATGAACAACGGGGCAGGCCACACGTGTCACACAGACAACGGTGAAATCTCCCCGCCCACGCGGGGATGGCGTGTTAGGGGACAGCAGAGAGGAGACCAGGCACAGCAAACCTCACGTCCACAGAACAAACCGGAACAAAATGTCCGAAATTAAGAAAGGAAATCTAAAATATCCCGATAAAATATTCAGACACATGTTATTCATGCACAACAGCATTCTTAAAGCCTTAAAACAGATTCTGTGCGTTTTGTTCACTTCTGGCACTGGGAGTGAACCAGCTATTCAGAGTAGCTTATCATTTTAATATTTCTAATGGACATAACCAGAAAAGTTTAATAAAAACCACAAATACCCCAAGTAGAAGAGGCTTTTATGGCACATCATGTTTGAGTTAATAAGCAGGATACTTTTGGTGTTCTGTAAAGAAAAAAATAATCTAATTATGGATAGAGTCATTCATTCTCAAATGCTACAAGAACTGCCATTCAGGAATGTGCAAACGAAAATATCAGTCCCTTATAAACCATAAACATTTACAAAGTGATTAAAAATAATAACTAGACTTTTCCTTATGGAAAATAAATGAATTTGCACAGTCATTGCTGTAGATTGGGAAGCGTCGTGGTAAACAGCAGAACTGAAGAGGAGATGAAAAGATGGGACTCTATGCTGGTTGTGGTCCAGTGTTCACAATGAGCGCACCAGAGATGTTCCAAAGTGGTCCTGCAGCAGAGCGTGTTCAGGATGGGGATCAGCTGCAGCTGTGGAATATACAGACCAGCATGTCTGCGTCGCCAGCCCTGGGGTCTCCCCAGCTGGAGACACACAGGCTGGAAGTGGTGATGTGAGGCAGTCTGAGACAGAGGATGGCCAGGGAGCGAGGGTCCACGCACTGCCTGTGTGACGGTCTGTAGGGGCAGTTCTCACAGCGTCCCCTGCCTGGGCCCCAGAGGGACGCTCCACATTCTTTCTGTCAGTTTGGGTTGGGGTGTGGCCTTTCACAGCTGCTTTCACAGGATTGGCTGATTGGTTGATTGGCTGTTTCCCAGAGCAAAAAAAAATCTGGACGTTGCCTTCGCCTTCCCTGCTAGGTCCAGGGAAAACCACCAGCTGTTTTGCGATTTTCACAATTAGGCCCCTCTGTCTGAGCTGTCCTACTTTGACTTGTCAACTCTGTCTTTACCAAACCAATCAAAGCTCTTTAAATCAAGAGAAACCATACCAAGTCAAAGATCAGCATGGGTTTAAAGGTCAGCAATCATGGATGACCTCAATGTCCTGTTTGTCTGTGTGACCCATGTAGAGGAGTAAATCACCACACATCACGAGCTGAGCTTTCTTGTTTTCAGGTTTCCAGGGTCTAGACACACAAAAATAAAAAACACACAATTATATACCCATAGTGACTAAATGAGAAGGAAAAAATTAGAAAGAGTACAAAAGCAAAGAAAACACAAGGCGAGGAGAAACAGGTGAAGCATCTACTACGTCTATCTATGATAGAATTACTATTACCATAACCAATGTTCTTCATAGCATTAAAATGTTTTACGCAAGCAACAGCCTTCCCTTAGGACTTATACACAGCAACAGGGACAAATATCCAAGAGTCTCCCAGATAAGTCTCCTTACCTCCCAACCTCCTGTAGGACCCTGGGCCAATATTTCCCAGAACTAGCTGCAGGTTTCTGACTGGAACGTGGCCCTCTAGCTGGCGACTCAGATTCCTCACCAACCTGAGAGACGGAGACCGGGTGTGGGGTACGATCAGTGGTAAAATCACTTATGGCCTCCCTCTCCTCAACTACATTACTCACCACCAGCCTCCCTCGCCATCCTCCTGCAGCAGCTGGATGACATCATCAGATTTTATGACGAGGCCGTCAGCCCCACTTTGCTGGCAGTCAGCCTGAGCCCTGTACCTGCCTGGGACCTGGAAGCAGGACCACACAATTCTCAGGAGGTGCGAGGAGGTGACTTCTGCATTGAAGGGATGGGGGCCTCTTGAGGGACCAGTGCAGTGTTAGACTTTCTTTCTTAAATTACTCAAAAGAAACATTTCGACCTAATTAACCATGATTGGTAAATCAGCTGTTTTTAATTGTTTTTAACAACATTAGAGCTGCCTAAAACAAAATGAACTCTGGTCCAGCTACGATGGAGTCCGGCTGGTGGTTTTAACTATCATCGCTAACAGTCATGACTTAGGATAAAAGTGGGAAAGGTTGAGATGCTAAAATGGTCACAGGATGATTTGCATAATCAACAAAAGTGACCATCCAGCTTCCTGGTTGAGTAGCCCAGGTTAAGTGTTGAATGGCTCTATAGAAAACGGCCTCTCTTAACTCACCAGCAGTGTCAGCTCCTTCTGATCTGGTCCATACATGGAGAGGTCACTGTTTCTGGTCCACTCCTCCAGACCGTCACAGAGATCGACAGAGTTGGAGGCGCCGGGCCAGCCTGGAGACAAAAGGGAAGTCGTTTAGATAAGAAGTCTGTTTAAATTGTCAACTTACATCCCATACATGCTTCTGCCGCTAGAAGAGAGCCTTAATATAAACGCCCCTTTTGTGAGGTAAATACATTTCTATTGTATTCAAAGACATCCAAAACTGATTAAATTTCCTGTTAAATCAAGCGCTGATTACATATCCGGTAAAATCAAACACTAATTACAATTCCAGTTAAATCAAACGCTGATGACACTCACTGCGGCGACTGCGTTGATGCGGCGGCGGAGAGACAACAGGGTCCAGCAGAACCGGACTGGTGCAGCACGACTCTGTCTCTTCGGAGCTGACGGACGCCCTCTGCTGCTTGCTTTGATGAACAAAGTGGAAACAAGCTGAGCGACTCGGGCTGGGGTGTTTGGGGTGGGAAAGGTCATAGAAACACACACACGGCGCAAGCAAAACGGCTCCGTAGCGCAGCAGAATGGAAACGAAACAGAAACCCATATGGTGAGAAACCACTGAAACCTCCTGGACAGAGCCCTCATGGCGGCTTCGTTCCAGCGGAACGTGGTTCATATAATGTTTTAATGAGGTGCAGAAAAAAAAATGTGCTTGCAAAAACCATGGTCTTGATTCATCCAGATGCTAGCTAAATAATTGAAAACGTATCTCGTCATATGCATCATACTGCATCATTGTTTGCTTGTTTTTGAAGATCTCAACAATCTCCCTGTAAAGACTTTGGCAGCATACGAAACATGCCACAGACATCCAGCCAAACTCTTCCCCGTTTCTTTGCATGTCATGCAAATCACAAAACGGATGCACATCTCTCCTCTGTACCGTGTCTGGGATGGGGAGTTTTCGGCTGGCAGAGGATGGGTAGAGGGAGTGGGGTTTTGGCAGGGGCGGAAGGACATGAGGGACGTTACAGAGTATGCACAGGTGGTCAGTACGCAAACGCAGCAGCCCTCGGTTACTGAGTCACCTCCCACACTCAGGACAGGGCAGCTGCTGGGAGGAGGGACGCTTAGTGTCACGGCCGCTGGGGGCTCCCAGGACGCAGACACAGAAAAACGCCTGCCGACAGGGACGAGTAGTCCAGCCCCGGCAGGCAGCCCTTTCGGACGCCCCTGGATGGCTGCGCACCCCTGCAGGACAATGAACGAGATGCTGCGGTCTTTGCCTACTGTCACGTGACATGGCACTCTGCCTCATATACTCTCCCCCTGACCACTTTTACCCTGTGGAAGCCTGCCACACACCTCTAAAACGGCTGACGGCTCATTTTCCCCACGGCCACGCGGATGTTGTGAGAGCATGCTTGGTCTCACGCCTGTCATCCCCTTGTCAGCCATAGGGGGCGACCGATTCCCAAACTGTATCCCAGAGCTTGAAGCTCCAGCAAGACAGCAGACACCATGACAACAAAGGGGAAAAGAAAGAGGCCATCCCGACAAGCGCAAGGGAAGTGTATCCCGCGACAGGAGGGAGCTTCACCACACAAGAAGCTTGCGTAGCAGAGCCTTGCACGTCGTCGCGTGATAACTGACCTGTCAGACAGGGGTAGGGACAGCCGGATGTGTTCTGTCTCAGAGCTGGGTTGAGACGAGTCTGCTGGGAAACAAAGAGTGAGTGATGGAAAGCATGGAGTTGAGAGGAAGAACAGTAATGATGGGAAACACGTCAGAACCCTGAGCAATGTGAATGAGAGCCAGGATACCTTTGAGAAGCTTCTGCTGGTCGGTGAGGATTCTGCGGATCTCGTTCAGCCAGGCCAGTTTCACCTCCACAGTGGGGGCCTTGTGGTACAAAATCAATGCTGTTTCAACCGCAGGGATCACGCAAACAGGATATGTGTGCAGTTCACCTATAAGCACCAACCCTCACCTGCACTACATAGACCTCCTCCCTGCCACTGTACCAGATCTCAAACTTCTTCATGTCTCCTTTTACATTCTCTGTGATGCCAACCGCACTCATCTGCAGAGACAAGAGCACACAATATAAAACACCCAGTGCTGCAGGCTGACTGTGCACGCCCGTCCCACAGTCCCACACGAGTCGGACGCCTAAGGCCTTCCTGTGTTGAGGCAGCATTTTAGACCGTCATCATGGAGTGTTCCCATGTGGTGGGACGACCTCACCTTGAGGCAGTGCTTAAAGCTGTAGGAGGGGGTCTTGTCACGGCTCTCCCCATGCTCTTCCCTGCGCTTGCAGAGCAGCAGCGCATGCTCGTGCAGGAAGAGATGCCGCTGCATGGGCTTGAAGCGCGCCAGCTCCTTCACACGCGTGGCGCCTCTCTTGTGGCTCACCCACACGCTGAAGGAACCCTGCATCAGGACCCGGCCCAGATCACTCAGCTCCCCCTGCAGGGAGAAACATGGGCGCGCACCTGCTCCCTGCTTCCACCACCTCAAACAGATGCTTCGGGTCTCATATCCACGTGGCCTGAAGGTAACAGTGGCTTTTAATACTGCCTATTCTGCAGCTCAGTTAAACAGCAGTAATGCTTATTTGTTTGGAGTGAGTATAGAGCCCTTTGCACGGCTAATCTATTCTTTAACAAAACTTTCTTACCTGATATCCTGTGATGGCTATCTGATGCATGGAATCATTGACCGATTTGAGGAGGTCCAACATGGTGGCTAGTGCCCCCTGCAGCTCAGTTGCTCCCTGACAGCCTTCACTGTACTTCAGGAGTTCCTGTTGAGGCCCAGAATTCCTAAGCACGAGCACAGCTGGGGTATTTTGTCTCAGCAAGAACACTACTGAGATCCAAACATTGTGATATTTACTAAACATGTGCAATGATGTTTGAATTAACTGATGAGGAAAAACTGATGTTTTGGTTAATTGAACATTCAGTGTTCTTTGAGGATGAAGACAGCATATACTTCTGAAAAGATCATAGCAGAAGGTCCAAACAATTAATAATACTGAATAAACAGCATTCCTGCCACATGACCAAATCTAGGGCTATTAAAATCAGTTTTTTGTGCGTTTTTAATGTCATAGCTCATTTTTTTTCATACTGTCTTAAGTTCAACATAGCTTATTTTCAGAAGGAGGCATTTAGCTGGTTTTTAGTTTTTTAGCCAAAAGTATTTTTTAGCTGTTTTTAGTTGCCATGTAATCCTTACTCCCTTGGTCACATAAGGCCATAAGTGATTTTACCACTGTTTACAGACACAGGCTATTGGTGCTTTAAATGGTGCTATAGCTGTAACTTTCATTCTTCATCACTGATGTGTCTGTGTTATGTCTGTGTCACGCCTGTGTTACGTAGAGGATCACATAGGCTGTGCACAGATACAATGTTCTGTGACACAGCTAAACGTTAGCATCTAGCATTGGCGTCCAGAACCGAAAGGCTGCTTTCAGTATCATTAAAAAAAAGACAGCAAACAGACAACATAAAACACTATAACCTTATTCTTTTTCATTACTGAGAGATTTCACTACTGTTAAAAAACAGAAATATTTTGGTCATGTTAAAACGGGTACACAATTAACCAGTGTACGATAGACTGCCCTTAGGTCTCAGTGGTGTCCCGAGTGCTGATTGTTGTCAGTTGAGATAAAATATCAACCTCTATGTGTTTCCCCCTTTACTGCCACACTGACCTGTCAGTCACACATTCACTGTGAATATATGAAGGGCAAGGTAAACCTTGAGAGCATGCTCCATGTTCCTGCACTTGCCAATTTATTATTGCAATTAACCTTTTAAAAATTATCTGAAACCTGAAGACATTTTAAAAGCACCTGCAACATCTTAATTATGTCCTTTGGCAAGGACTGCCAAGCTTATTCAGTTCACCGCGTTGATCGAAAAGAGAACATTTACAATATATTTAATACATTTTTTGATTTTCAGGGTTGACTGGCAGTTAGAGCATGGCGCCCTCCATGTTGCCCTGCAGACCTGACCTTCAGCAGCAGCTGGTACTTGGTAAGTCGCTGGACAGGTTTCAGTAGATAGGAGTCCAAGGCCAGCTTGTGTTCCAGCTTTCTCTGACACTCCTATATGGGCCGAGAGATAAAGGAAAATGATTAAACTCTCTTTCCGTGACTTGTATACAACAAAGTGAAAATACATAATAATGGTAAAAACTGACCAACATGTGGTAGTGTTTAGCTGCAATGTGTGTTGTTTTGGCAATGGCACAAGCAAGATAACTGAAACAAACAGGCAGGTCACATGACATAACACCTGGAAGAAGGTACAGTCAGACCACTGTCTCCACAGCGACTCTGAACGGGGCTTGTTTTGACAGTAGCGCTCATACAGCTGGAAATGTTCTTTCTGGAAAGATACCAAAAAAAACGTTATGTGACACGCAGTCACTATTGTGAATCCTGCTAACTGTTGTGGCATTGGTAATCGCATCACACTACAAATTGTTCACATAATGAAATCACTTAATGGATTTAATTGACATACTCGAATCCCTCATGCACGTGAGTCATGTGTGTCACTCATGTAAGTCACTCGTGTGTGACTTGCATTTGTGCCTCATGTCTGTCACTAACTATATCTCTCATGTGAACACATGATCATTACAAGGTTAAAATGTACTGTATTTTTATAGTTATAATAACTGGTAAAATATATTATTATTAACTATTTTGATAAGACTTAGCTTAATGAAGTTATGATTTTCTCATTAAGTCGTTGCATTTGTCTGGTGCTATATATCTAAACCTGCTTCAGCACAACCTAACGTCTCCTTTGTCTCCGCCCCCCCCGTCCCTCACCCTCTCCAGAAAGCAGGTCCCCACTCCCTCGGGGGTCTCGAGGCAACCCTCCAGATCATGCAGAAAGACCCTGCCCAACAGAGTGGAGGGTGGAGTCAAAAAAAGGAGAGTAGCTGTCCTCACCACACACCACTTCTCAGGACTTACCCAGCAGGCCAATCCGACCTGTCACACACAGTGCAGTCTGACCCAATTTATTATATCAAATTAGCAAAAGTCAAATGTGATATCATTTATTTGTTAAGATTGTTCATTTTGTTCATCAGGTATCAAACCACTGGATACAGTAGAATTTCTGAGGAAACAAGATCACATAATGTTCTTTGGTAACTGGTAACACTTGAATAGTTTAAAATGTGTTAGTTAGAATTTGCTTCAGATGTCACTGTTTTAAATGTTGGTTATTTTCAGTACCAATTACCTAATTGTGGCACATAGCCGGGTGACACACCCAGGCTGGCCCCAAGAGACAGGCAGCCAAGGGGACACACGCCCACAGGTAAAACTTGTTCAGAAGTTTGGTTTGGATAATGACACTCAGGTTTGCAAATAAAAAGTAAGACAGTGAGAGCTGTTTATTGAGGGTTTCAGACTGAAGCAGTAAATATGAATGATAAATGCTATAAACTAGCCCTTCAGGACTGGGCCAACCCATCGTGCCATGCTAATTTTATAATTGGATTATATGACTCAATCCAAACCACATAAATAGAGCCATAATCTCAAGTGTTCATTCCCCACTTCTTCTCCACTCTTCAACTAGAAGTGAGGTTTGGTCTGCATGCATGTATCTGCACACCCACATGCCTTTGTTGAAATGAGAGATGCGGTCGTTGCTTACCTGCTATGGAAGTCATAAATCTCTGGCATGTTCCCAAACAAGATTTCCTTCTTGCTGTGCAGGAGGGGTGGCAGGAGCCCTGAGAGGGCAGGGTTGTCCATCTCTGCCCGATATCCCTGCAGGTTCACAGAACCATTGAGGAAGACCGTCAGCATGACGCTGTAATCAGCATTGTCAATGTAATGCATGTGAGTGTGAGTGCATTATTTGAACTGTGTAAACCGTATGTCTCAGAAGTTGGGGGGCTCACCAGCAGCACAGAAAGAAGCTCCTCTACATATACTCTCTCTGTCTCGATCAACTCTTTCATCACGTGTCTGGAGAAGTCGGGAGAGGGAGACAGAGATGAGCCGTGAGATAGAGAGCAAGGGTAGCCCTCACAGCAGCAAAAGCCTGGAGCTTGCTTAGGAAACAGAAAAGCGCTCACTGCTTGAGAAGATCAGGACTATCCTCCTCCTTATTCAAGTTGTAGGAGAGGGAGTTGCGATTCTCCTCGTAATCATGCATCACCTCGATCTGTGGGAAAGACATGGAAGTGAGCGTTTATCCACCAGCTTTACAGACATGGCAACCCACCCCACCCTCATGTATTGGTACCAATCTTTTGCCCCCCCAGCAGCACTAAAATCACTGTGGAACATTTCTGGTAATCTTTGGAGCAAGGGATTCTGAGATATTTGGAAAGGGATATCATGAACCAAACTCATTCTCCCCTCTGGGATGGAAGACTGGATCCTGGAGAGCCCTACCTTCCTGGGGGTGGGGCTTTTCCGAGATGCCCTTTTGCCTGGCAGAGAGAGGTCAAATGTAAACTTCAAGCCAGAATTGAAGTCGACACCTAGGAGAGTAAAAACAATTGGGTCACACTGGAGCACAGATTGACACTGGAGCAGAAACTGAGGCGGGGCAGAGATGGACACTGAGTTGACTGTAACTAGGGGTTTTACAAAATCCATACTATCTTCATCTGGTTCTCCTCTGAAAAACATACTGAAGACACCCCGCAAAGTAGGCAAAGGTTAAGAAGCTAGATTTGGGGTTTTGGGGTTCTGGGATTTTGGGCCAAGCTTCCCCAAGCTATACGGAGAGCTCCAGTGACACCAGGGAGGCAGAGGAAAGGGGCTGTGTAAAGTATACCAGCCAAGTCAGGTACACCTAGCCGGAGAAACGAGAGGCCCCTGCAGCCTGCGGAGCTCTGGGGGGGAGGCATCTCTGTGGTCATGATGGTTGTGTGCTCCTGCTCACCAGTTTGTGAACGCAGTCGCCTTTGAAACAGTACGTGTGCATAACGGTGTGTGGGGCCCCCGTTAACGATGTGTGGGGCCCCCGTTAACGGCTCTAACCATGCTTGGGGGAGAAGAGGGGCGATTTGCATCGGGGCTGGTTCTCAGGTCGAGGAGCCACCAGCTGGATGGGCCGAGCCTGCTTGTCAGCCAGCTTCTTCAAGGAGGCCTGTCTGGTCTGAATCATCCCCTGAACTGCTGAGACCTTCTCATGGGCTGCCCCGATTTGAACCTAGGGGGGCCAGAGGTGTAGATGGGAATGACAGAGATCAGGGAGAGCATGCATTGAGCTGTCAATCACCCTGACATAGCGCTAATGCAAAACATGCATGTACACACACACTGATAAATTACTGACAGAACAATTCATTTTAATACCCTGAACGAGTGTGTGTGTGTGCGTATGCACCTGGGTTCATTCAGCTCACTAAGGGGGCAATAATCAAGTCTGCATTTTTACCTGGAGTTGGGGGCTGAGGACAGACTCAAACTCCATGGAGAGGACATCAGGGCCTGAGCTAAGGGGAGGAACTGCTCCCTCCTGAAACCTCTCAATGTCCCGAAGAGCGCTATGTGCCCCCTCCTTGGTCTGGAATTTATCCACCATCTGATTGGCCAGAAGGTAGGCTGCCTCATCACACCAGCGCAATGCCTAGGGAACAGAGACACAGACACAGTGGGACAATGGACTGACAGAAGGATGTGGTATTTACAACCCAGGGACACAGAGAAAGTGGGACAGTGGACAGACTCAAGCAAGGATGAGGAGCTTGCTGGAAGTGAGGTTTACAACACAGAGGCACGCGAGAGAAACACAGACACACTCTACTGACACAATGTGACTGTCATTCACAGACAAAAACAGACACCATCCATGCGCGCTGACCACGACCATTCACAGACAAACACAGACTCTATCCATGCACGCTGACCACTGGCATTCACAGACAAACACAGACTCTATCCATGCACGCTGACAACTGGCATTCACAGACAATTATCAATTTGAATAATAACAGTTCTTAACCAATGGGGAGGGAGCTGCTACAGCCTGCGAGCTGCAATAGAACAAGTACAGATTAGTCTCAGTCTGAACAAGCAATCAGGTGTGTGAACCTCTACAGCTGAAACACACCTAATCATGTAAGTGAACCTCTTCAGCTGAGTGAACCTCTACAGCTGAGTGAACCTCTACCACTGAAACACACCTAACCAGGTAAGTGAACCTCTACAGCTGAAACACACCTAACCAGGTAAGTGAATTCAACAGCTAAAACAAACCTAATCAGGCAAGTGCACCACTACAGCTATGACATCTAATTAGGTGTTTGAACCTCTAGGGCTGAAACACACCTAATCAGGTAAGTGAACTTCTACAGCTGAAACACACCTAACCATGTAAGTGAACCTCTACAGCTATGAAATCTAATCAGATGAGTAATCTCTACAGCTGAAACACACCTGATCAGGTGAGTGAACCTCTACAGCTAATCAATGTTTGCCTGTACATGTGTCTGTATGTGCATTTTGGCCTATCCATGGGTATATGTACACGTGTCTGTATGTGCATATTGACCTGTGCATGGGCATACGTACATGTGTCTGTATGTGCATGTTTGCCTGTGGCTGGGTATCTGTACACATGTCTGTATGTGCATGTTGGCCTGTGCATGGGTATGTGTACAAATGTCTGAATGTGCATGTTGGCCTGTGCATGGGCATATGTACACGTGCCTGTATGTTCATGTTGGCCTTTGGCTGGGTATATGCACACGTGTCTGCACGTGCATGTTGGCCTGTGCATGGGTATATGCACACGTGTCTGTATGTGTCTGAGCATGCACAGTACCCCACCTCCGCCAGCTGGACCAGCAGCTCTCGCGTGCGGGTCAGCCCTGCCCATTTGCTGCGTAGAGCAGTGGTCAGCACATCGCAGTGGTGCCGAAGCTCATTGCAACGCTGCACGATCAGAGCCAGGGCGTAGTGGTGGCTGGCTGCCATCTGGTGTCCGTGCAGGATGATGACCTGGGCACGACCCATCTCCTCCTGTCAACAGCCAAGAGGCCAGTCAGTCCCACATACTAAACCAGCCCAGGAGTACCACACAACACAAAACCATACAGGATCTTCACATTGCCCACAATGAGACAATGCAGGATCTTCACACAGCACATAAAGAGACCATACAGGATCTTCACACAGCACATAATGAGATCAAACAGGATCTTCATAACGAACCCTTGTACACACTCCACAATGTCTTTTTTCAGTAAATTACATTCACTCTTATGATACACAAATTGCATTCATATGTAATCCCTGTACCAGTGACACCGCGTGGGACACTGACCTGTGCGCGGGTGTCCAGGGTGTTCAGGTCTCTGATGAGCTGGTCCACCTCAGCCAGTGTTTCCCCAGTGGCAGCCACACCCCGCTCCCAGGAGGTGAGCTTGTCTAGGGAGGACTTCATCTGCACACATAGAGACCACTTGTAGGTGAATCCAGAATACAGGACCATTAGTCCCCCACATAGTGTGGCATTAGTCCAAAACAGTGTGTGAATTTAGTATTCCCCTAATATGCAATTAGTGCCACTCATAGTGACTTTTAGTCTCACTACATATAGCTTATACAATTGTATTTCTCCACATATACTCCAGTTCCTTTCCAATATCACACAGTAGGCTTCAGGGTATGGTAATTGAAACCTCCAGGCAGGCCCTGTGGACCAGCTGTACCTCCTGGAAGCTCTGTTCGTATCTCAGCAGCTGCAAGTACTGCCGCAGTTTGAGGTGGTGCTTCTCGAAGAACCCGTCAAAGGCCATCTCCATGTCCTTCAGCTGGGCCAGCAGCCTGAGGGCCAGAGCAGAGAATACACACCGAGGACTCTTCAGCAGATAACATTTATCAACCAGGAGTCCATAGGGCTCTCAGGGTAATCAAGACCTTCAAACTGTAAACAACAGTTTACTTCTTGAATCGGTATTTTAGTTTTTTTCACTGGTAAATTTAAAAAAAAAATGCAATCAGTGTGCACACAGCAATTGCCTGCCACCTGGGAAGTACCTCTGCACAGTCTCCCAGTCCTGGCTGATATCCCACCGCTTGTCCAGGTCCTCCTGTATCCCAGAAGCCTCCAGATTGGAAAGCAGATGATGCGCTTCCCTCATAACTGACCTGATGTTGTCCTGAGATCACATCACTGCCATTATCATCCTTACAGTGAAAAGCCCTCATATGCTTGATTTTTATTCAAACACTGCGATAGGTTTGACTGAATCGCCCTCCCCACCTATAACTACAACAGAATTAACTCACAGTCAAATGTACCAAATGCATTAAAGTCAGATGGACAGGAGCTTTGAAAGTCATGCTCAGGAACCCTAGGAAGAGTCACTCCCTGAAGAGACAGATTCTCATTAGGGTACAAACTGTAACCTCTACCTTCATCTTCCTGTACTTTTCGGTGTGGGACATGAGGAGGAATTCAATGGCATTGCCCTCGTCGGGGAGGTCCGTTTCGGCCAGCTCGGAACCGAATGCCTGCAGCATCTGAGCTATCTCCTTCACTGTCACCGCAAAGCTCTCAATGGCCTACAAGGGGATCCAATTAGAAGAGGTTCAAATTGACTGCCATCATATTTATATTCAAAGACACAATTGTATTCGAAGATTTAAATTAATGCTGGAAACTTGAAACCAGGTGGTTGGAGGTTCAAGACCCAGAGGAGCCTTACTGTGTCCTTGAGCAAGGCACTCAACCCAAATTGCTTCAGAAAATATCTCTAATTATTCATTTAAAAGGATACCAATGTAATAGATCAACAGGAGTGTGTTAAGCAAGAATGTGCAGGAACCAAAAGTTTGCTGGATAATACACCAGGATTGCATATAAGCTAAACTAAACAAAAGCTAAACTAAATAGTTATGGCACTGTGCATGTTTAAGGACATCAGTAATCTCAATCTAGTAGTTCACATTACAGACAGTTAGAGGTTGGATCCGGTCAGCCTCCGGGGTCAGCGGGTACCGTTCGCAGGACAATCCAGGCGCTGTGGCAATACTGGAGCGTCCCGCCGAACTCGGAGGTTAGCTGGTTCTCATCGACGTAGCGCAGCAGGTCTGTGACGGAGCTGAGCATCACCACCTTAGGAAAAGGAGGAGCATCTGCTCACACCCATCACCCTTACAGTTATCCATGTTTCTGTAGTGTTGCGACTAACCCAGTTACGCTGTAATCCATACCCCAGCACAGCCGACACTTAAGCTTTTGTAGCCATTGCCACAATAAATTCTATAAATAAATTTAATGAATTAATTTCCCCAGCCATCTACTGGACCTTGTATGAACAGTGCTGGCCAAGAACATCTGCATCGAGGTGATTCTTTTACCGGCATCTTCAGCATGAAGTCCTCCTGACTAAAGCGGAAGCCGATGTCGGTGACAGTGCGCTGGAAGAAGTTGGTGGGTCGCAGAACCAGGACCAGGTGAAGGCTCCCAGGGAAGGAGGCCTGAAGAAGGAGGAAACGGGAGCCTCTCCATCAGGTCGCAAAAAAGTACCCACTCCCCCAGTGAAAGGAACTAGTCTGGACCGTGCTTAAAATACGGCTCCACCACAAACAAAAAATACATTTCACTGCCAGATTCTCCATGAATGTTACACGGTTGTTGTAACTAGAGATTGCAAGTACCTACACGCCTTTAAATGTGTAAAGCATTTAGACAGAAGAGGTTTTTTAATGGATTGTTGCATCAATATGTCTGAATAAAGAAAAATATGGACCCGCACAGACATATTGTAGAACATAGAAAAAACACTTTGTTAGCAACATTCTGCAGAGATTAGATTAAAGCAACTTGCATTCAAATTTTCACCTCAGATCCATTATGCTGATACATAAAATTTTCACAGCTGCAATGTCAGGAAAATGTTAATCTGGGCAATCCGTTTTAAACATCCTGTGTGGTCTGGTTCACCTATCTGTGTCACAAAGTCTAACCCCTCTTACTAGCCTGGCAGCACACACACACAAGTCTGAACGTCAAACTTTAAAATGGTTTTATTGAGGTGTTGTGCTTCAGGTAAAGTATAGCCTGGTAACCAAAAGTTTGCTGGTTCAGATCCCTGAACTTACACTCCAGCAAGTTTTAAACTCCATGTAGCTATTTTTTTTCTTCTTGTTTTGTCAAGGCAATTTCTTCCACAATTTATTACAAAAACTGTAGTACACTACAGTATATATTGTCCCGTCACTTCACACATCCTGCTGAGTCTTATCTATACGTTACTGACCATCGGGTGATGTACTTAGAAAAAGGTCATTCGTTCAATAATATACTTTCCGTATAATGCATCTTTATATACATTATTTACATGAATTTACTGTTTACTTAACTCGAGTAAATTTAGCCTTATTTACAACCGTATGAATCGCATGACTAAGCCGAATCTCTTCACCGCATTAAAACACAAGAGTCTGTCAGCTGCAGCCACCGGGCGGTGCAGCATGTTTGTCTCTGAACTTCGTTGTGCATAAACTATAATGAACAAAATAAACATTTACCACGTCCCTCCGCATCCTAGGGATTCTTCTTTGGGTTTTAGTCCCTGCCATTGCCTTAAGTGTGGTCTTTAAGAATATACGGACCACTTTACGACTATCGCCTGTCTGTCCCACGGTGTCGCGGTGTTCGCTGCGGCAGCTGCCACGAGGAGGTTGGCTACAGCATCGCTGACGCGCGGGGCAATGCACACGAGCTCTCGAGCTTTGTATCTCTCTCTCTCGCTCGCTCTGTAAGAACTCTCACCATACGCCGTAGCAAAACGTAGTTTTTTACACGGAGTATTTTTGATAAGCTGCCAGTGCCGCTAGCACTCATGTTCACTGCAGAACATGAAGCTTGACCAACTAGACCGCATTAGCACAATGCAGCTCTGCGCAATGAGTGTCCAGGACTACGATGTTTTCCACTGATGCACTCCCCATGACATAATATAAAAGCTTAAATGCTTGGCACATACAAATCTAAAACTTATCATCATCTAAAATTGGGTATATTCACAGCCAAAAAATCAAATAATAATAACTTGGTGAAAACTGGCCTCACAATCAGAACCAAGGATTGCACCTGAGGACTGGGCAATAGGAGGTGCGGCAATGTTTTAATTTTTTAAATGATCCAAAATTTGTCATCTAAATGTGATTAATGTCAAACACCCGAGAAATAACACTGAACCCGTGACTGGATTAGATGCAAAGGCTATTTTGTTCCTTAAAGACCACACGCCCTCACCGCAATCCTGGCCAGTGCTGTTTTGATGGAGTTCCATGTGTCCAGTCTCCGGTCTAGGATGATAATGAACTTCACCCCAGGCTGCCGTCTTCTGCACACCAAAATCATTGTTAAAAATTATTTAAATAAAAACTGAATAAACGGCATACATAATTATGTACATTTAAAATTGGTCAAATGGTTACTTTAATAGTAGTTAATACGATGAGAAATACTGATTGAAATTTTTGAAGGGGTTGGGAGAATTTCATTAAATGCCCGCTCTCTAGGCTATCCTATTTGAGTATTAATTCTCAATAAGACTCAGATGTCCCTGGGTACAGTACAAAATCACTAGTAGGGATTCAGGGAAACAGAGTTATTGAGCCTGAGTCTATCTGTGTACAGAATACAGAATACAGATAAGCGATGCACTGCAATGCAGAGAGATAGTGAGGGAGAGAGACAAGAATGGGACGAGAGATGGAGAATTATGGTGGGCTATTAACATGCCAGGGAATAAAATGAGGATGGGACAAGAGGGAGGGAGGATAGATGGAGACGAGAGATGGAGCAAGAGATGGGGAAGAGAGATGGGGATGAAAGATGGAGAGGAGAGATGGTGAGGAGAGATGGGGATGAGAAATGATGGCAAGAAATGTCAACGATGGGGAGAAAAGATGGAGAGGAGAGATGGGTTGGAGAGATGGAGAGGAAAGATGGGGTGTAGAGATGGAGAGGAGAGCTAGAGAGAAGAGATGAGTGGAGAGATAGGGAGGAGAGATGACGAGGACAGATAGGGAGGAGAGATGGGTGGAGAGATGGAGAGGAGAGATGGGGTGGAGAGATGGGGAGGAGAGATGGGGAGGAGAGATGGGGTGGAGAGATGGAGAGGAGAGATAGGGAGGAGAGATGGGGACTAGAGATGGGGAGGAGAAATTGGAGGAGTGGGGTGGGCTATTAACACACCGCGGAATGAAAGTGAGGTATGTCAATACTTTGACCAGGGCCTCCTCTGGAATGTCGCTGAAAGCAGAGCATTCTGGGAGTGTTATGATCACACTGGACTCCTCCCCTCGGCCACCTGGCAAGAATGTGAAAACAACAACATTCATGACAGAAGTTTACACATCATCTACATTGCAGTGGTCTGGTCTCACTCCCTTGTTCACATCATGTCAAAATAATTAGATTTAATTAGAATTGCATATGTGCTCTTCAGCATTTTTCATTTCCGGAGTTCGGAGATCACTGCTGATTGGTTCCAATTCTTGTATACATTGCTATGAGGATACATCCTGGAATACTTATAGAAATAATTTTAAAAAAAAGAGACACCAAAAAAAACGTATTATTGGAATTTATTGACACAAACTATGTTGGCAAATTAATATTAAACATCGGCCCTTTTTAAGCTAAACATGGGTGTGATTTAATTAACAGAAGGCCAGGCATCCTCTGAGTACTAGGAGTTTCACTCAACTTCACTCAAATCGATGGATTCTATCAACACAATCGGCGAAACACTGTCGCTGTCAAACGCAAAAGCCCCCATGGGTCTCGCAGTGAAGAAACAGGGGG
>JAOVYW010014564.1:4106-19801 GCA_025775045.1 Hiodon tergisus | reverse complement strand
CTGCGCTGTAACTGTGTCCCGGGCCCCCTGCGCTGCGTTGTAACTGTGTCCCGGGCCCGCTGCGCTGTAACTGCCGTTCTTCTCTCCCCTTTCACAGATCGATGCCCTCCAGCGCAAAGAGAGCATGAGGGTCATGACGGAGATTTTCTATGCTGCTATTTTTGGATACGATGAGGTAAGAGGGGATCGTCCGTCCGTCAGCTGGACAGTGATAGATTTGTGGGGCTGCACATTTAAGGGTTTTATAGTGCAATGCTGCTACCCCCTGCACTAATGGGTTCTGGAGAGCCTAGGTGTTTGAGTGGCAGCTGCGTCTGATTCTCCCCCCTTCCTCTCTCCCAGGGAATCCTGTCTGAGGATGGCGTGCTCGCGGCAGCTCTGTGGAGGAACCTATTTAACAGGCAGTGTGAGGACCCCAGGCAGCTGGAACTGGTGGTGCAGTACGTCCGCAAACAGGTGGGTCGCCTTCCTCCGTTCAGGGGGTTGCGCCGGGGGCGGGGCTGGGGGCCGGGGGCAGCTGGTCCGGGGCGGGGGCGGGTGCAGGGGCTGGGCCGGGTGCGGCTGGTCTGGTGCAGGGGCAGGGGCTGGGCCGTGTGCAGGGTCGAGCCAGCTGCGGTGTGGGATAGCACCACATACCCATGTCTGTCACACGGTTTCCTGTGGCCTTTTTTCTGGATTGTGGCTTCCTCCCATTGTTGTCTGAGGGCTGTCTCCTCTGTGCTCCTTCCTGCTGGGGCAGGAGAGAGAGATTGCCGGAAGCCTGAAACGACCCGTGTGGTTTCCAGTAGCGCTGTTGATACAGGGGCCGCTTGTCTCCCTCCACTGTCTGGACAGACAAGCTTCACGCTGTCACGTCACGGTCCGGACCTTGCAGGAGAAATTCAGCAGGTTCTGCCGTGAAGTCGCTCCCGTTAACGTCTCTTCACGATGGTGTCACCCGTTTACTTCTGTTCCTGCCCAGAAGTTTCCCCAGTTGCGCTGCTCAGATCTGTACTGCTTGCCCCAGGTAAAAGCTCTTGGCCCTGGAAGTCACCGGTCCCTGAATGCCCTGCCGACTCCCAAAGTGTGCATGTCAGTGGGATCGCGCGTAACCTCCTCTCCGCCTTGTCTGTCCACTCTTAACGTTTCAACTGGCAACGTTGTGGGGACAAATGGGCGTATGTCAAAATGACAGGGTGGATTACGGCAAGCCCTACAGATATTATTGGACTATATCGGTTTTCTCAAACACAATCATTATCGGCTTTTATGCCACTGATTATTATGCTTCCCCACAAATGATTCATGTCAATTTGATGACATTGTGTGTGCGATTCGCTGCAAGAGGATGCTGTAATACCAGCATCACGTGGAGGTAAATGCAGTTAACAATACTGTCAGGGAAAAGCCAAAACATATTCTCATATTCTTGCATTTCATTAGATATCCCAAAATGGGGTGGAGATTTAGGAAAGTGTCGTGCTGCCTAGCAACTTATGAAAGAGTAAATGGCTGTTATTAATAGACATTTTAAGTTTAATAAGCAGTTTTTAATGTTAAAATAAAAGTTAGTTATACCTAATCCATACTGTTTAAGTGGAAAGGGTCAGTAGCTTCAGGCTAGAGCCCGCTTGTCTGTGTAAAAGTGTTGAAAGGGGTTATTCTACTACATTAGATAGATCCTATAGATGGGTCTGATGTCCTAGAATTTTGTCAGTCAGAAGTGACAAAATGTTACCCAACTAAGCTAATTACCTTGGCAAAAACCGAGGCTAGGAGGATAATGAATTGGTACGACCACGTGCCCTCAAGTCCTTCCTTTCTCAGCGTTTGAACTTTGAACCTGTTGCTCTGTCAGTGAGACAAAATGTGTAGCCCTCCCTCAGATGTGTTTTCACAGCCAAGCTCACTGCTGAGGTTGCTGGTTCCCAGGGGTAACCGGTCTGCGCCCGGGTCTGCCGTCTAATTTCCGTGGCTCTCAGAAGTTGTCCCCTCTGTATATTTTCTCTCTAAGGTGATTGAAAACACCAGGGGTTGCAGAAACACCTGTTGGCTGCGTCACCCTCCTCCACGGGGGGAAAAAAACCTCTCCAGGAAAGATTCATCTGCAGTCTTCGTCTTCCCACCCATGCTCGCTCACGCGTGTGTGCGCACACGCAGCCCAAACGTGTCGCCCTCTATTGGGTAGACGGGCTTTGACAGACCGCAAACCACTTGAGCCAAGCCATGTCTTGTGTTGTGCAAACAAGGCCAGATCATTACAGTTTATAATTTAGTTTTTCAGTCTGATTTAATCGCACGTGCCAGTGTGAGCAGGCGAGCGTAGACGTGGGGGTGGGGGGGTCCCTGCACCTGTGAAGAGGTCTGCTGCTCTATTAAACCTTGCCATTACTTCAACCTCGAGCTGGACCGACGAATACAGATGCCTTAATGACTGTTAGCCTGTTTGTGTGGCTGGGCGTGCGTTCCGAGGGTACTGAAACGGGGCAGCGCTGGGCTACCCAGGCTTGGACCTCCGTCAGCGCTGGCTGTGAGTCACCCGGGCCTGGCCCGTCCCAGGGGGAGAGGCCACAGGTTACCGCCATCTGTGCCGCGCATTACAAGCGGCAGCTGGAATTTACGAGATGTGTGGGGGCCTGCAGGCATTGTCAAGGGGGCGCAGGGGATAAAATAAACAAAAAAGGGACTGTTTTGCATTTGCACAGTTTTAGAGGTTAGTGGGCACTAAAAGGACAGGACAGGAGGACTGACCAAAGGGCGGGGGAAGGGGGTGGGTGATTAATCGCAGGCCGAGCCGTTTCATCGCAGGTGCGCTACATAAAACAAGCCAGTGCTCGATGACAGACTACAGGAGAGGAAATCGCAGCCCGGGTCCCTGGAAATGAAGTCACGTAGTGCGGCCATTGCACTGGCACCAGGAAACATCATTACTCACACTAATTACTTTAATCCAATGCTCCTCCTGTGAGCTCAGGCAACAACTTTGCTGGTGGGAGGAGTGCTCACTACTACCTCCTGATGGCTGTTTGAGGAAACTGCATTTTGTTTTGCTGAACTGAAGATGACAAAACATCTATTTTATGAATATTGTTGACCTTGTCCATGTGATGTTTCTTTATTGGTGGTTATTCAAACCGTATTATTTCAATTATGGTTGTTCAAAATTGTTTTAATTCCATAGTGGGCCAGAATGTAATGTTAGTCTTACCCCATGTAGAATTGTTGATTGATTGACAATTGTGTGTTTTTTTTTGTTTTTTTAATACTTTCTGATTTAGATGCAGTTCATTGATTCTCTTGATGGAGAGGACCTGTTGCTAACGGGAGAGGTCAAGTGGCGCCCCTTAGTGGAGGAAAATCCACAGAGTATCTTGAAGGTCACTACTCCTACCTACAATGATGCTGGTCTCTGAGACCTCCTTAGTTTTCCCCTCTATTTACCTACGGTTTGGACTCTGGAATCAGGGTAGATTTCGGGGGGCCTTCACCCCGTTTCTCCTCCACTTTGTTCCCTAAACCACCTTTTTCACCACCTCTCCAGTAACCAGACAACTGACAGGGAAATCCGCTGACATTTCCTCTGTCTTGAGAGTAAGAAGCCAGATTCTGCACTGTCCTTTTATCACTAGAAAATTCTGTATTTATCTTTTTTATGTTAGTATTTATAATAAATAAAAAAAGCACCTAGCCTCTGTCATACATGCCCTCTGTCAGCTGTGTTTGGTGCAACAGTTCCATCTTCCTACAAGCCTCATGGGAAATGTCAACCGCCAAGGACCATGCTTGTATGTAAGATATGGCTTTTCTTATACATCAAATAAAATGTTCTCTGGATGCTCACCAGTTGTGTTTTCCACATTTGAAAGGAATGCAGTCCACCACAATATTTATTTAACAAAAACAAAAACAATTGTTTGTTTTGTGGTTTTGAATTTCAACATAGCTGATTTATACTGTGGCGTGTTTCAACCTCTGTGGTTGTCGTGGTGAGGGTTTGTGTTGTAAGATTTCCCATTCAGGAATATGATCTCACAGCCGCTGGCGAATCATGAGCGATGGTCTCATGTATATAAAAGTACGTAGAATTCACTTGAAAATGTTGCGTACGAACGAAACAGAGACATCAAACAGAAACAGCGCGCACACACAGGTTTTCCTTTATAAGTCTCAATCGTCAACAGCATCAGTTTAAACTTAATTTGTCCTCCTGTTCACCTTATTATGTATGACAAATTTCATAACATGCAAGAAGTGTTTAATTATTACAGCTCCAATTAAATATGGTTCCCGATTTAACTACAATATATTTGAGTGGTTGTTTTGCAAAAACAGATATCTCCGTTTGTTGGCTATTTATCCAAAATCATGTTTTATTGTGTGCACAGGGGGAACTCTTATGTAAACGTGAGAGGTTCTCTTTGGATTTATTTTTCACAATGTTACCAGTTTGAAAGCTTTTCCGCTTTTCTTATGCCAACGGAGTCGCAGTTTCTCATTTCTCCAATTTTTGTGCGTACGCATAGATCAAAGTGTGCGTGGAAGACCGCACGTTCTCACGTCAAGTTTGTTTTTTAGTCCCAAAGTTTTCTTAGAAACTAGCGTACGCATTCTTTTATAAATGAGACTCCTGGGTTATCTACGAGTGCGCTGAGACAGCTGAGGCCTTCCTCGGTGGCGTTCACTGCACAGCAGAGGGCGCCAAATTCCTCTGCGAACATTGTTAATGGAAAAATACTTTATTGGCCCTTAATCCTTTTAGTTTAAGAATAAAGCATATATTTTACACAGAAATTATTTTCCTAAATGATATATGGATGTAGTTAAACTAGAAAATATTTATATAATTTGTTCTAAGAGTTGAATGTTAGTTTTCATTGATAAGGGCTGTCGGTAAGATACGTACGGCGGTGAAAATAAAACCCTGTAACCTGCTTGACAGAGGACAGCCTTGAATGAACTTTAGTAGTGCTAGACCGTCGTGATCCAGTTTGTTTCAGTTGCTCTGGATCATTTTCAACAATAAATGTTTCGTGCAGTTTTACAGCCTGTGGTTTATGAGCTATCAAGAGGTGAAAACAGGCGCCAGCATTTGAAGTTTGCTGAAACGGCAGGTTTGTCAGCTGGTGTTTGCTTGCCTCGCAGCCTTTTCTCGTGAATCCCATCCCGTCCCGTTTTATTACCGTCGCTGCTGCTCAACATTTTCAGTTCACTGCTTCACCGGTATCCGACACTACGCTTTGCGATATCCGCTGCACTTTAATGCTTCGTCGCCGATATTTTATTTACATTTCGGAATGCCTTTCCCCTTCAGTTTGGTTTTGATCTGCACCCAAAGCATTGGCCCAAACAGCAGGGTGAACCAGTTAAAAAGTACATAAAATGTTATTGAGCATGGATCGCATCAGCTGAAATACAGTCCGACCCAAGAGGAAACTAGAAAAAATTAGAAGGTGATTTCTGAGAAGCTGTTAGTGATAAAAAATAATAACTTGTAGGCTCCTTCATTAGCGCCATTTTGATAAAATCGCAGTTCTGATAGTTTTTTCTCAAGCTTTCATAAGAACTTAAAATCCCCGAGGCAAGAAAGTTACGTTTTTATGTTGTCAGGTTGCGAATAATTTGTGCGAGCTGGAACGTGTTCCCGGTGCATTTTTGAATGTATGCCTTCAGATCCTTAAGTCTTAAGAACAGCTAACAGTTACACGTTGGACAGTAAAGAGTTTGTAAATATGCTGTGATTAGCCATTAGCTAACAAATAACTTGGCCCAAAACTTGAGTGGTTATTTAAAACCTTTAAAATACATATTTTAATTTGACAGTTCTTTTACAGCCGGCAAAATATACCTGGTATTTGTATTTTGTATTTTGACAAGTTAAATCAACATGTTTCCAATATGTAATTCGTTAATCTAATTGTTCAAAATGAATGGTGATTAATTACTGGTGTCTGCAATTGTACATCAGTTGTGTAATTGTACCCACGCATAAAGGCATTTTTTTCTAAATGTCTCTAAAAACACTTACAGAACACTTCAAAATACAAACACTCACATAATGCTGATGTGATAACGTGACCTCTTAAACAGAGGCGGTTAAGTCATAATTTAGTTTTTTTTTTTTTTTTTTTACTTTAAATAAAACATTAGTGTAATTTTAATAATCAGTATCGGACCTAACCTTCGAAATCTTGAATTAATGCACATCAAGTCTACATCGACTAATTTTTCCAGCGATGTCTCGCATGAACTTGGAGCTGGCAAATGGTTTATTGACTTTAACGCTAATAAAATGGTCTTGTTAGATAAAGTAAGATATTTTTAATTAATACAAACGCGCCTTTTCCTCACATCAGTAATTGGATACTTTTGCATTTGAGTTGTGTTCAATTATAGCAAAGTTTATACATTTTAAGTATCCAATTTGCAGCTCATTTCAAGACGAAGATATTAATGATCCGCAGTCGTTGTTAAATTATCCAAAACAACCAAATTATATGAATATTGAAATGTCATGAAAACGTAAAACTTGGTATGCAGGAGTTGGTATGTCCTTCATTGTATTGCTTATTTGAGCAACACAAGCAGAGACAAGTTAGAACTGGTCACGCGTTCTACCCAGAGTGCACTTTTAAATGGATCCTGCCCCTCCCGTAGGGCTTCAACTGTCATTTGCATTTATAATGGATGGCATTCTCTTTACTATAGTCAGACCATATACACATCAGTATATTGAGTCTTAGCTGAGAACAGCAAAAGAAAATCAAACTAGGGGTATGTCATTTTGATTACAGGTGTATTATGGCTTCTTTTGTGTACAAAAGTTCACTCCGTATGCACATTTTAAAGCTATGTTCATAGATTTACTTCAAAGCGAATTTTACATTAATGTTGGCTACAGAGACCAAAGTTGAGCTAAACTTCCCGATTTCTGCTTGGATCGAAGTCGTTTTCTCAGTGTGATTGGCAGGAAATGTTTTTGCAAGCTTTACTGAAGTTTTAACGTCTTGGCACTGTTGCATGTCAAATGTCTCAATAAAAGCACCTGTTGTGTACACTTTTGTAATTGGCCAACACCCCTGTCGTATGTCTGTTTTATTAGTTTTGTGGTTGCGGCCTGGTAAAAGAAAAAATGATTTGGCAGATTGAAAAGAGGAAAAGGTGCATCTGGCCTATCAGTGTAAAAGCAATTATTTGAAAAATGACAGGACTCATAAAAAGCAGCAGCCAAGGATTCACAATCCACCCAATGTAACATTGTGAGAAGAATTATTTTACTGTGAGTTCAGTGTGACAGGTCCTAGTCTGGGGTGGGGTACCATTTGTAGATTTTCAACCTGTTGAGTTTGCAAAGGCATACCACGCACATATAAAGACTGTTTTTTCTCTTCTCTTTGATCTTTAAGGCACAGGAAACATGCTAATTCATTCTTTATCAATGTTATCTATTTATCTCTATTTGCAATTCAAATTTAGGCTGTATCGATCGAGACTGCATTCATTGGGGGTTTAGCTAGTTCAGGGCCTATTTATTGTTGTATAATAAATCTTTATTACTATCAGATTCACTCCTAATAAAGCCAAATGTAAATATTAGGGAACAATTTTATGTAAAACGTAGACTTCGGAAGGCTTAAGTGTTTTGTAGCAAGTGCAGCGGTGAACGAGTTGGCTATGGACGATGCCGCCACTCCCTGGAGTCTAAGAAGGAAGTACAATTGGTTCTTTCAGCTGGCGATTTCGGTCTTCTGCTCAACATATGCTATTG
The DNA here is from genome assembly GCA_025775045.1 of Hiodon tergisus. Taxonomy (NCBI): domain Eukaryota; kingdom Metazoa; phylum Chordata; class Actinopteri; order Hiodontiformes; family Hiodontidae; genus Hiodon; species Hiodon tergisus. The sequence goes on along the minus strand of JAOVYW010014564.1, from coordinate 12,057 downwards.
AGGTTGGGACAAATACAATTAAGTATTGCCTGAGTTTTTAAAAACATTATTTTAAAGACATGATTTAATTTTAGTTTGGACATTGCACGTCTTTGGTCCGTAAAGACAACGTCTTTTGGTCTGTTAAGATTTTTCCATCTATTTGTGACTAAGGGGGTTTATACAAACACGTAGACACATTTAATTTTAATTTTCACTCATATCTACAAACACACATTAACCTCAAAAAATATTTTGTGCACCCCAAACAAACCCCTGCAGTGCATCAGGCAACTAACTACCTGGCATTAACAACAGACTCAGCAGTTTTGTCACAGCACAGGTATGCCAGATCTGTTCATCCCTGGAAGCAATGCAGGGCGTAGCTATCTAGTTTGACTTAAGTCACTGAGACAGATCAGTTAGGAGGATATGCGTGAGTTAGTCATTCGACAATAATTCATAACGGTACCACGTGCAGTTGTCATAATATTTTTAATAGATACATTTTTTTTTTTCAAACTACTTTATCTCCACATACAACAGGATGTTACTTCAGTTGTAAATGATGCTACTACACTGTTGCGCTAGCGGTGCTAACAGCTCGTTGTTTGCTAATGACTTTATCCGCTTCGGAGGGAGGGGTTAGGGGTTTAGTGGGCACTTGGCTGTAATTATTGTTGAGTACTTGCCCAGGCCTATAGTCCTAAACCGATAGTCTGTTCGCCAAGGTGAAACTGCAGAAGGTAGTTTCCTTCCCGTGAGGTTGGGGGTGGAGTCACCGAACGTTTCTGCTTGTAGTACCGGTGAGAGAGGCGTTTTGTTCCAATGAAATATACTAACAATAGGGGGGAGAAAAGCCCATGGGAGCTGTCAAAACAATTACTTGGAACAAACGTGACTACTTCGATTATCTGTATCAGGAAGCGTTTTAGTTAATTATTTATACTTGTTTGAATACTTTTTTGGTGGCATAGCAAGTTTACGCAAACACACCAGCCATCTGGTAAGTCATCGAAGTATCTGCAAGATGATCAGCTCCGAGGCGTTGCGGCCAGCAAACGCCGGCCGTAAGGGACTTGGTAAGCTTGCCGCCAGACTCGAAGAAGTAAAGAATCCATGGCGACAAGGCTCGACCCTGGAACTAAGCCACAACGAAGCCGCCAGGTTAGCCACAGATGCTTTGCTGGAGTCCGGGGAGAAAGAATATCGACGGGTTCTGACAGAGGAGAAAGAGTTAAACTTTCTTTCGTCTCAGGAAATCAAGTATATTAGTGACAATGCAGCCAAAAATAATGACGATAGTAGTTGCGCGAAAGGGTCCGAAGGAGACTTTGCGGAGGTGGACGCGGTATCGGAGCTCACGTCTGGGACTTATTTTCCGATGATGTCGGATGAAGAGCCACCTCTCTTGGAACTGGGATGGCCCGAAGTGCCTCAGCGATATGGCCCCTCAGAAACACAGATCTATTTCCAAAGAGACAAGTCTCACAACGTCAAAGACCTGATCCGTTCACTTATCAATAAAGCTAAAAAGGTATGTAATGTATTTTTAGATATAAGTGTGCAGAAAGACCAGCCACCCATATTAATGTGTACAATATAAATTTTAGTCTATAATAATAATTCAGTACATGAGTGTTGAACATTTATGGAGAAATTTAAGGAACTTGTTTAAAGTCATGCAGTGTTTTTTCTTCATAAAGTAATTCGATATGTTTATAATGAAATTTACTAATCTCCATAAGATACAGAATATGATACCGAAAATACTGCTTTGGGAAACTGCATATTGAAATAGACTGTCACATAAAAACAACGAATGCGTGTTATATTGTGTACGTCTTGTGTTATCGATAATTTAAAACGAATGGACACGTTAATCAGTATAGTTAACGTAGTGATTTCTGTTGTTTATGACTTTTTCATGTGTCTCCAGGTCATCGCATTGGTGATGGACCTCTTCACAGATGTTGATTTGATTTGTGATTTAATGGAAGCCTCCAACAAGCGCAAAGTCCCCGTGTATATTCTTCTGGACGAGAAGAACTTGAATCATTTTATTGAAATGTGTACTGCACTGGACATCCACAATTCACATCTTTGTGTAAGTGTCGTTAACGGTGATTGTTTAGGAGAGGGAAAAAAGGCCCTGGAATGCACACATAAGGCAATGGTGGCTAGGAAGAAAATGTCATTAATTTAAAGTAATATAGCAATCTGACACATGTTACGGCTTAATTTTTTGTCAATAAGATTTGTATCGCCTTTCAGAACATGCGAATTCGAAGTGTGATTGGTGAGACATACTGCACCAAATCTGGAAAGAAGTTTACTGGCCAGGTCCAGGAGAAGTTCCTGATCATTGACTGTGAGGAAGTTATTGCAGGATCATACAGGTAAGGATACATGAACACCGAAGTGTTTTTGAAATTTGTGTCATTTCTTTTTTCCTCAATTGTTGTTGTACAGTAGTAACATTTTCTCAGATTTTAGTGTCCTGTAACTCAGTAGAATTATTAAATGAGTGAGTTCCTCTGCAACAGTTTGGGTTGGATATAGCATTGTAGCTTGTAGCATTGCTGTAATTGGGCCAGACCGCAATAGATATTGCAAAAATTTTCCCAGGATTACAAAACAAAAGGTATTCCTGGGACCACCTCAAGATGTTTCACCACCCTTCAGAATATGGGTGGAGTGGACTGTCAGCAAGTGACCAAGTCTGAATTTTTAGAGTAATAACTCACATCACAAACCTTTAACGGGATTTGATTTCACCTTCAACTTCAGTGTCATTGAAAAGCCATCATGCATTAAGTAACGCGTGCTAAAAAGCCCCGTAAAACCTCAAGACATCTCATTAACGACATATAAAAAAAAAACTAGAACGCAAAACATTTATAATTTTACGTAAGAAAACAATATTGCTGTAGCTGTACTTTAATGTTTTTTTAAAAGCATAGTATTCCATTACAATCAACCTGTCCAGTGTGGTGACTGTAGACATACTTTCGTTATCACTGCTTAGGTTAACAAAATCTCCCTTTAAATAAAAATATATACAAGCAGTGTACAGCTTGGTCTTGGCAAACAGACATTTGGAGGTCGCACGGACAGGGCTTAAAGGCACGCACACCCTCAAAAAGAACAAGCTACAGTAATTTGTATTTAGTACAACAATTCATTCTGTACACGCTTTAATATTGTTGTGAATATTTTCATTGGGGTATACTCTGCTGATTTTGCAAGTCTTGTTTCTAGGTCCTGTTTAACAGTCAGGAACGTAAGCTGTAATTGGTTGACAGCTGCCGTCTTGTGCCCTCCAATGTTTGCTTTCAAAAGTGAAACCTTTGCCCCTTTTGTGCACTGAGAAAAGGTAGATTTGGTTTCAGGATTATTCAATTGTGACATGGGGTTTGATTTGGTCCGGCCTTTTGTCTTATTAACTCGGATTAAAAAACTGAGCATTGAAACTCACCATGAATGACAATTTATGCTCTAGGTGTGGGTATTTTAAATCAGTGTTTCCCAATCCTGGTCCAAGTGAATCGCTGTGTATGCTGGTGCTTTCCCGGTTTCAACCAGCTAATGAGATGATCTGGATTCAAACCGGCAAACTCCTGCTCACTGGAAGCAGTTTGCTCTCAGGCAGGGGTCTGTACTGACCAAGACGCTCGAAACACGGCTTTTAATTAAACAGATTTTATCAGTAGTATTAAGACATTTAAAAAAGTTACGCATTCAGTAACTGAGTAATATTGTTTTGGCCCTAGCAGTCGTTCGTATTCATTGAATTTTCTCAGCCTAATTTGCTGTTGTGTTTCAGCTCGCAAATGTTCTCTTTTGTATTTCGCAGAGCACTATGCTAGGAATGCATTTGTGTAAATGAAAATCAAGATGATTATAGTTCCTGGGACTTTTAATAAGTCAACCTGCTCAGTGTTAAAATCACAGAAATGCCGTCCAGTAAGATGCTGCCTAGTATCCAATGAGCAACTATCTGCACGGCTAAGCCCCACCCCCTCTTCCCAGTTCTTCAAATTAACTGGAAGTCTGGGGTGTCAGTTTGTTCAGGGAGCGTTGTGTTGTTTCAGGGCAGGGAGCATAGGCAGCAGAGGTTTGCCTTGTAGGTGAGTGTACAAACAGTGTTCTCCGTGGAACAGGTTTATTCACATTTGTCAACGCTCATCCCAAAATAGGGAACTGCACACTTTCCGCTGCTGCAGATGGGACAAAGGGATGCTATTTCTGAGTCATTTATGAGTGTTCCAGAGAAAATCACCATGGTATTTTGCTGTGACTATTTACCAAGTACAATATTAATAATGAATAATGCTTTCATGACACATCATCTATTATACTTCCATTGCGTTTTGTTCCTGATAATTCTGTGCCGTTCCGGATGTCATTCTGTTAACTTGCTGTCAAGAGTTTTACATTTACAAGTACATTTGACATTGTGATTAATCTAACGGTAAAATCAAGTTTAGTCCCCGCTATAAAAGGCAATGATATGACTAGGGAAACGTGTCACGCGGTGGTTAAGGTATTATAAAGCGGAAGGCTACCTTTGACTATTCCTGGTCTGTTTCTTGGCGAGATAAGGCCATGAATTTGCTGCAGCAGCAGAAGAGAATAAAAACAAAGACGTCGACATTAAATATCAGTTTCAGCACTTACTCAAATATGAGATTATGGGTTTAAACATAAACAAAATAGTAGGCATTCTCCAAATGGAATTAATGCTATATTGTTATTATTTATATGTAATAATCACTATCATACAAATAATACAAATACAACAATTACAGTAGAGAGGATGCACTGAACATTATATTGAATAAAATACCTTTATAGTTCATTGGAGCTTATCTTTTAATGCATTATGAAGCATCGTGAAATGATATTTAGCTAAATGTTACCACATGATTGAGTTTCTTGGTAATAAGGGCTTTTGGAAAATAAGTTATACTTGAAAAATGCATACCTAGAATTACAAGTATGCTCAATTTATGTTAGCCAACTACATGAACATTAAAACTAGAAACATGATTTAGACTTTGTTTGCTAAAGCTTCTATCAGTAGTTAATAGGAATATGCAACCAAGGCAATATAAGTCTAAAATAATTAAATATTAAAACTAGTAGAAACAGCAGTACAGTTTGTTTTACATCATATGATACATTAGAATTGTTCATTATATAGTTTGATTACAATCAGTATTAAAACGAGTTGGTATGTGCCCAGAGAAAATAATATTGGTTTGCAATATGGACAGTCTATTCAAATATTATTCAAAGTTGTACATTTGTGTGTTTGAAAATTCAGTCAGTCTAAGAGAGTCAGTAAGTCAGAGGCAGTCTGTCGGACTGTTGAACGCGTGACAACCGGTAAATCTTGCCATTGTCCCAATGCTGGAATAGGTCCTTTCAACCGCTCTTCCTGTAACCAGATGAGTGACTGCTGGAATGAATCAAACTTAAGTTTTCTGCCTCCTGCTGTATTTCACACAGCTTCACCTGGCTCTCCGCCCAGGTCCACAGCAACATGGTGCTGCATTTCACCGGACGGATCGCCGAGATCTTTGACCGCGAGTTCCGCTGCCTCTACGCCGACTCGCAGATCATTGACGGTTTCCATGATCCCGAGGAGGAGGGTCTTCCCGTGTACCCGTTGTCCACGGTCCTCCCCAACATAAGCTTTGGTGTCCAGCAGGAACGGTATCGGGAGAAGGTGTACTCTGAGCACTCCAGCAGCCTGTCGAGCGGCAGCGTCTCCAGCATTAAGAAAGCTCCCAACATGCCCAACCCTACCTACAGGATCAACCACGATAAGAAGGAACCAAACAGCACTTCCTTAAGCCCGGAGAGGAGAGCTGGCCTAAGTCAGGGCCCCCATACCCCGGGCAACCATTTGGTGAGAGGCGTCACGAATGGCCAGGATCTGGCTGCGTCTGGAGACGGCCTGGCGTCTGGGATAGAATGGTCGAAAGCCGGGAGTCCGGACTCCGTCCGGCCGGCTGTTGGAGGAGCTACCTCAAAGATCCAAGCTCTGGGTCTGTATGAGGCGAAGCCGACAAGCCACGTTCGCAGCGGATCCAAGTCCCCCCCCGGGGTGGACGCCAAAATCAACCCCAGGCTCAGGGGCCCCTCCACCCCCTTCCTCAACAAGATCACCGAGTTCTTCTCAGCCCCTGGTAAGGACAGGGACACCTACAACTTTTCCAGGCCTCAGCTCAACCCGAGCGCGGCCTTCGGTGGGCCGGACCTCACGCAGACTGAACCCGAGAGCAAGCAGAAGCTGCCCTTTCCGGCACCCCTGCCTACCGAGCTGATGCACACCAGTCAACCAATCAACCGTCGGGACCTGAACAGGATGACACTGGGCCACAGTAAGCTGGACCTGGTCAATCACTACAACCAGATGAAGCCCAAGCATGCCTACAGCAGGTTTGAGTCGAAGAACAATCACTGAACCTTTGGTGGAAGATCTCTTCCAGAAGGCCTCTTCTGAGGCCTGACAGAACCCTATGGCTGCTTTGCAGGATTGACACAGATTAGAGTGCATCAGGTAAAGTGTATACAGGTGGACATTGTTCCTTTTGTGTGCTCATGGGATTCTACAGAGAAGTACCTTCATAAGCATAGCTGCTCTGGGCTGGTGTGAAGGTCTTTTAGTTTTATATGAACGTGTTTCCTTTGTTTTATCTAGAGGAAAAGCCAGGTCTTTGTGTGTATGTTTGTTCTTGATGTCTGATTGGCAGGTTTGGTAAAATATTATATCCGATCAATTTGTGGTGATAGTTAAACTTTTACGTGATACACTTTTAATGCTGCTTACCCTACAAAAACTCTGAGTAGGAAAAGTACAGAAGGCGCAGAGGAACGCTTTTACGTTAATATGCTAATGTCCATCATCTTCCAAGCTATCATGTGTATGGATGTTGTGTACCCAAATGGGATGTCTGTATTATAAAGTTCTTAAACGTTATAAAGGCTATACGTTTGCAATTTGTATTACATTTGATTTAACTCACTGAATGTCGTAGTATGTGAAGAAATGTGAATTGCAGGGTCTGTTTGAGCCAGTAGGGAGTGGTGTCTGGGTTGTCCAGACAATGGAGATATAGATAAAGAGCCCTGGTTCGTCTCATCGAGCAAAATGGGCAACTGTCCCCCTCCATCAGCTTCCAGTTCCATATTTTCTGTCTTTCTCTTTTTTCCTGAGCCAAGCTGATGGTTTTCGCGACTTAGCTGATAGCTATCGCTGCATTCCTAAAACTGGCTGTACGAGCTGTGTCTTTTCACTCGACGGGCATCACAGATACAGTGCGCTCCGTTGCGCCTGCCCAACTAGAAAAACCAGCGCCGTCATTTTGCCACTCTGTCACCCCAGCAGTACTAGCCTCTTAGTCCGTGCTTGCAGGGTGTTTGGAACAGCTATGATTCCAGTTTGTAAATATTACTTGAATTCTACAGCCTTTATAGTATGGCTTTGTTTTAAGAAAGCACTTAGTTGGTGACTTTTGTACATGTTAACCATTAAAAACAATTGAACAACCTTTGAAATAATTTGGATATTGCTGTTATACATAGGGCAGCGTTGGATTTACTTTTGTCCTACTCACCTGTTTTATACCTGCTTTCGCCTAAGTACTTGGAAGCTGAAGTAACCATGAATGTAATGCCGTTGGTCTGTAATCTGTAAATAAACATGGTTGTACTCAACACAGCTGATGGGCACTTGAAAATACCACTACAGAGGCCACCTGTTTGGTTTTCAGCTTTAAACACTGGTGGGGTTATTTCCCTGGACACTGTAGGTTCAGTTGTACTATCATTGTAATTTGTTTTGCACAGTACAAATTCGTTCTGAAGACACCGAACGATATTAGAAAGGGAATTGTGTTTTTTTTTTTTTACCCGTAGAAGACGTGTTTTTGTTTTCACAACTTGCCTGTGTTTTTAAAAA
>JAOVYW010014533.1:19140-33968 GCA_025775045.1 Hiodon tergisus | reverse complement strand
TGACAGTTTTGTATTGTTTAAGTAAACGGGGGTGCAGACAAACGGCACAATCGATACGCGTGAAGCAACGGGACTTCAGGCTGCAAGATCCACCCTATCTCCTCTCCACAAGCAGTTCCAGTCGGAGGAACAACTTTCTCCACTCATTTCATTAATTTTATTTGTCGAAGCGGAGATCGTTTCCAACTTTAAAGGGTCTCTAAAGTAAAGCAAGGTACTCAAAACATTCCTCACGTTAACTAAACCAGCTTCTCGCTACCTAAGATAATAAACATTCTCCAAACATTCTCCTAACATTCTCCTAACGGGCCATCAAATACACCCCAACAATGTCAAGCGTACACCAAAAATTCTGATCAAGCTGCTGGTTACGCTCCAGAACGTCTAATCACTGCTACCTTACCTAACGCACGACCACACAGCCCTACGGTACAAAACCGGAGTATTCTGGTAAGAATCTGACCGTGGAGACAAGCCAGGACAAGCCGGTAAATCGGACCGGGACGAGCACTCACGTTTGGACCCTCTGGCTGTCGCTCGGCATGTCCACATCCAAGTTGTAGTGATAATTCAGCATCTCGGTCCCAAACAGGTCATACTCCAGATAGCTGCCCATCTTGGCAAACTCCAGCAACTCTTCGTTGTCAAAGATTGTCCTGCAGATACGGTATGAGACAATGGAGGCAATGTGACCTTTGGCAGACGAACCAGTTCAAACCGGTTTAGTTTCTAAAGCAAATCCACAGCAAAAACAGTGGAGAAACCATCCGGTCGTATCTCACGGTGCATGAACCTAGACTCCAAAACTCAACTGTGGAGCAAGTGGGGAAGCTTAATACTCCCCTGTGGTTTGTGGTTTCAGATTCAACATCTGCACGATTTCAAGGGATAGGCAACGGGTGTTTTAGAAACCGAGTTACGTAATCCACTCACCTGTCCAGATGGGACATGACCGTTTTAGCGATGTCCCCTCCGGCCTCCTGCAGGATCCGGACCACAGCGGCCGGCGCCGCAGGGTTCCGTCCCGGGTGGATGATGACGGGACACCCAAGCTGCGCCTGGGCGTGAGCGGTGGCCTGCAGGACCTTTCTCTCGCTGTCCGTGATTGGCCAGGACGTGCCGATCTCCCCGATCACACCGCACTTGATCTCTGTGCCATCCGCTCCGTGGAGGACTTCACTGATGATGATGTCCGTGAGCTTGGGAAGGGCAGATGCAGTCAATACATGCCTCCTGTAATGCGCACGTCTTTTATATAACACCACAAAAGGGCCAGTATCAGTACCCTGCATCTATGTAAAAACCCGAGTGGAAATAAAGATATCTATACGATGAAAAAACTGTTAAACTTCAACATTCTTGTGGGGAAATTCAGCATTATAACTAAAACTTATGTGTGGAATATAACTAGAAATGTAAAGTAAGTAAAAACTAAAGCTAAACTGTAGCAATACATTAAACAGTGCACTATTGGGTTGCTGAGTGGAACTTTGGTCCTCAAGGCTGTAGGGTCTGCTGGTTCCCGCTCAACCGCCCCTTTAACCGTTTACCAGGAGTCACTGTTCAGACTGGAGATCACTTCAGTTTCCAATAGAAAAGAAAACTCTAAAACCCGGAGAAGCCAATGCCGGCCAGAGGACTGGCGCTTCCCACAATGCCATGGGGTACCTTCTCCACACTCATCTTCCTCGTCTCGGTGGAGTGGGTCACATCCACGTAGTAGCCGGCACCGGCAATGACATGGACGCCGGTCTCTCTGGCCAGCCGTTCCAGGGTTCTGACGTCGCGGTCGATACCAGTGGTGGTGTTCTCCACGATGGCGCCCCCTCCTGCCCGCCGGTAGGCCAGCAGCTCCTCCTTCACCGCCTCCGTCTCCTGGCAGAGCAGCAGGTTCTCGCGGCTGCTGTACGGGTTCTGCTTCAGCCAGAACAGGTTCTTCATCTCGATGGGGGCCTCCGCCACGGCCGTCTCCCCCGACGCCGGGGGGAGGTAGCAGCACTCGAAGGTCATGGTCAGGTGCTCATGGGTCATGGTACGGCCCAGCCGACCTGGCTCCACAAGGCCGAGCACCGTTTGGACCTTGCCGCTCACTGCCGACATTGCCTTTAACTTCCTGAGATGGTGTACCTGGGGATCATATCAAATATATTACTTGGAAGTTTCTATAATGTTTCCTTTTAATTTGCACACATACATATGTATGTATATGTTCGATAAAAAAGGTGAGGTGGCTATTGCACAGACATCACATCTAGATAAATATTTGCAGGCACTCCTATCTAGTGCAGCTTGCATTCAGCAGTCATTAGGCAGGAAGGGAAACCAACGGACCAACGGTTCCACTACCACTTTTTTTTTCTCTCTCACACTTGGAACGTGCTAGGAACGTACCGACAAAAAACCAAAGGCTGTCCCTGCCGCACGATATGTGTATCCTATATGATGTGTTCGTCAAATAAACGGTAAAGACGAATTCTAAACTATGTAATTACTGAAATAAATTACTAAATCAGTTTAAAGAAAAAAAAAGTTTTCACTTGAGATGCAGATGAGAAGATTAGGTCAAATCACGTAGCGCGCTAGCTATACAAATATAAGTTTGATACAGTAGCGTGTCCTACAGATTGACCAGTTTAATTGCACGATGTTTTACAATCGGATAATAGCGTCACTAAGCTTGGTACGTGCAACAGGTTAACTGTATTTCCGATTTCATTTTGATTTGCACATAGAGTTCGACTGAATTTAGAATTGGGGCATAAAGAAGAAAAACGTTTAACCTTAGGAGAAGCTTCCTTTAGGCTCCAGTCACTACTTGTTGCAAGTGTCGAATTACTAAACCACGCGAGCAAACTCGTAATTATCGCGAGAGTGTACTTTGATCACTTCTACAGAGCCGCTGTCAAAGTTGTCTGTTTAACGATAACTTTTGTCCAGACCTCGACAGAAAGTATATTTTCTGTTAATAGCCGTGTGTGGAAAAATTGCAACGTACCTGTACCCAAGTATAATATCACAGTGTATGCGAGTTTACTAAAACGTAATAATTAGTTCCTTTGGGCAAGATAACACACAAACAAATTAAAACACTGTAAAAGACCTAACTATGTCAAGCCTAAAGATAATGTTTGTGGGGGTCAGGCCAGGCCTATGGCACGGCTGGATCTCAAAAAATGACAATTAGATCTAAAGCAGACCTTCCCTGACAGTTCAAATTCTCCTCTAGATGGACCGGAGTAACAAAAAAATGAGAATCCAATTACTTCCTCACATTCGACTAGTCCCCCATTAAACAGTGAGAAAGACAGAGAGTGCCCAGGGAATTGGACCTGATAGTTAGAGTGAGGAAATGAACTCGACTGAGCTGGGAATGATGACCATATAGGCAATAACGCTACCTGAAGTGGTGGAAAAAATTATGCTTTGGTAACAGGTGTGTTGTTTCCTTTTTCCAGCATTTCCAGTCATTTTATGCACAATGGATTTAAAAACATTTTTATAAAGCTGAATATTTCTAGGGGGGCCATTTTCTCTAGTGGACAACAACGTTATACAACGATTTTGAGAACATGATTCTGCGGTCAAGAGTTAAGTTAGCTACGGACTATTTTATCCAAAAGCCTTCGTTCTAATAATATGTGGGCACTTAGGGGTAGAAAATCTAAAAATGTTGCAGAAATCCTATTTAATTTAGCTTTGAAAATATCCCGTTTTGGGTCTTGTAATCTTCATCAGTAAACAAACGTTTTCATCTCGGCAATCACAACGTAACCAGCTAGTTTCTCTCTCCTCATTTGCACAGACTGCCAAGGGAGCCTTCCCCACAACAGCCTCTCAGCTGCAGGCGCACTGATCTGATCAGAAGTGACAAGTGTTGTGGAATTATCTTAGCCCGTGATGAGATTCACTCTGTGATTATCAAATCTTCGGGAGAAGGAGACTATTAACTTGTAGCAAATTGTGGCAAGTAGCTTAAAGGCCCGCCTTGTCTGTTCTAATACTATTGATATCGTCTTTTTTTTATTTTATTTTATTTTTTATTTTTTGTGGCGTCGGAGAGGCTGCTGCACTCCATCAGTGGGGATTTAATAGGAAAAATAAGTTTGTCACACTCTCTCTCGCGGCTGTTAACAGGCCTCTGTCGGTTGTCGTTACGATTTTTTGCTACGGTGAAATTCGTGTGTTCATTTTAGCGACTGTGTGGTAAGGTCTGCCCCCCCACCCCCATGTTTTGTTTATTGTTTGTGCTCAATAGCATCAGCTGAAAGTAGTTCTTTCTGTGCTGAATCATTTTTTATTTTTTTAAGGGATAATATAGCATGTAGTCATATCGGAGTTTATGATGCTAGATAATGTATCTATTCATAAATCCGTAGGGCAGCTGGTGTTATACTGGAACTATAACCAGTAGGTTGCAGAGTCAAGCCCTGTTACATAAATTCATAAATCCATTGACAAGACCAAAGTTAGGTATTACCGTGCAAGCGCCAACCCAGGTCATGGTGATGCATCTCACAATCCTCAGTTTTGTGATGATGTAGTCTAAGCCAGTCCCTGTTGACAAGCACTTCTAAAACTGCTCACAGAACAGGGTTACACGACTGCTGCCTCACAGAGCGGCCATGCGGCGCTAATGCAAATGCAAGGTGGATTGTTCCACCTTTTGTAAGTTATGCAGGAACAGAGAAAGGGGGAAACAAATGTTGTGAATGTGTTCCAGTCCAGGATCCAAAAATAACGCAGTGAAATATCAGGGTAAAAATCAGTGACTACAGTAAGATCTATTGGCCAGGTCATCTGGTAATCCTCTCTCTCTCTCTCTCTCTCACTCTCTCTCTCTCTATACAGGTGCACTAACCTTTAGTCAACCCTATTAAAGTCTTGTTCCCTTATCCATTGACTTCTGTATTAACTCTATTGACTGGCAATAATGTTACATCATTATGCTTCATGCAGATTGCCCTGTGAGTGCGACAATGTTGTTAAGAGCGGGCCTTAATAATGATCACCATGAAGGTGATACACAGGTCCTGATGGCTTCCTACAGTGTTTTATCAAAGCGTGGGTGGTCACCGTCTCCTATTCCTCTAGTCTCTGTCTCAATGTATACCATCTGTGTGTGAGCGCGTGTGTGTGTGTCTCTCTCTCTAAAGAAAATCTGTGCTTGTTTCTGTCTTATACCCCCCTACCCCCCACACCCCAATCTAAGATTGAAATAAAGTCCTGGCTGGCGGAAGACAAATTAATTCTGACATTTGTGGATGCACCGCGATGCATTTAATTAGCAGAGGACACACCAGCGAAAGTTGAATTACCCAATAAATCAGTGACAGGGCCCTGGACCAGCTGGGGGGTGGGACTGTCTGCTGAGATGTACAGCACAGGGATAACAAGAAGCCCTGTCCATTTGCTTGGGATATCTCTTCCAAAAGCTGCTCCTTGACATCAAATTGCTGCTAATTGCATCTGGGGGCTCTAACAAATCCAAGCTTATAAAGGCGTGAACTCTGAGAGATGGTCTGCACCTGCTGACGTCCGAGATTCCGCAGGGTCAATTTTCCCATGCAGCAAAATCAAGTTTAAAAAAACAAAAAACATTTGTTTGACAAGAACACGTAACGTTCATATTACGTTGCTGTCACACTGTAGGGCAGTGATGGCATTGCTGCAGCGCTTTGTCAGAAAGTTGTCGTTTTCGCGGTGTCGATATGAAAGAGCAGAAGTGACTGTTATTTCTACCAGAAAAATCCTGTTGACGGGTGCTCCATTCCCTAATATAAAATGTCGGCTGCAATGATGGATTAGGACAAGAAAAAAACTGGCTTCTGGCATCTTCATTTAGTGAAGGGAATTTGAGTTTTCTCCCATCCCATGTTAAACGGCCTTGTTACAGAAGGCACTATTAATGTCCAGCGCAAAACGCAAGTCCGGAGTCAGACAAAGCTCAATTGCTTTCGTTTGGAGACAATTGCTGTGGTCACCGTGGTCGCCATGTCTTGATGCTAATTACAGTCTCACAACCCGTAGAATCTTCTCCATGGCCTCAGTCTCAGTGAGGCAGTCCAATCGAAAAACTCGATTTGATAACGAGTTCATCGGCGAGCTAATCAGATCAAATCTTCTGTCCTTTGTGAAGATTATTGATTGTGACGATGTTCCATAGGCTACCTCTATTAAATCATTGGTCTTACAGTCATTAGCTGTCAGCCTATAAAACTATGCTTGGACCTTTAATATGTTTCCTGAAGACTGCTACCTAAATGTCTTCTGAAAGTCTCAATAACAAGGTCTTAAATCTCACCTGTCTGAGCCACTACAATGACAGGAACAACAACTGAACAGAACCTGAGAAATCCTGATTTCCACCAATCCAAGACATGTATACGAGGTCCACCTCGGTTTGAAAATCTTTTTTTTTTTTAATGAAAAAGAATGCACTGAGAATTTTTTGAAGGTGAAATACGACGGTATCAAGATTTACCCTTCAAACATCTCTGAGTGCCGAGAGACCGAGTAACGTAACCTTGTCGACGCCGACCAGCTCTGTGTCAGGAGAGTTTGTTTCTCTTTTACTGAACCTTACTGTGAGATGACATCTGACATCTGACATCTGTCTTACATCTGCCAATGGCGAAAGAGAAGCCTTAATTAGGCCCACGTTTTCGGGGTGCCTCATCCTCCCCTTTGTGGAGCATGTTAAAAAAAAAAACATGGTTTCCCTTCAATCTCGCCAGCATCATCGGCTGAATCTCAGGTGGAAAGATTCAAGGAGGTGCGTGCTAATTAGATAATCTTGTTGTGACATTGCAAACCTTGCAGAACAGTCAACATTCAGGGTCACCACGCTCGTGTTTTATTTCCCCCCCTCCAAAACACGGATTCAGTTATTTTGCTTCTCTCTCTCTTTTTGTGGGTTTTGGAAGCACCAGGTATCGAACAGATAAAGAAAACATCGTTTGACTGAACCACCCTGAGCGTTAACATGACGCTGAAAGCAGTCTGTCTCTTAACTTCCATCTACATCTAGACTTCCTGATCCGGCCTCCCTGAACAACCTGAATATGTGACCACTTACACAGTGAATGATTTTACCAAGTTTAATACATGTATTCATACTGAGTATAAGTTTAATACAGCTGGATACTTCTAAACCATGGGGGAGAGGGGAGAGAGAGATGGCACGTTAAAGAGTGTATGAGACCCAAGAGAGACGCCACTGATCCACAGTGATAAGGAGACATCCGGATCAGAACAAATTGGTATTCCTACAGCACTGTTTTCGGGGTGACTATTAATAGCGCATTAGAAAGGCAGGCAGGAGAGGGGATTGGACTGTGTGATCGTACGAGGGCAATTAAGAGGTTTCGCGCTGCCTCCCATCAGGGCAAAGCCTCACTGATAAATTTCCCCCCCGGAATTGGGGATAACAAATGGTGGGACGTTTTAAGTGGCTCAGAACTGACACGGGAGGTTAATTGTTTGTCTCTGTGTTTTCAGGCTTTGGCTTGGATGCTATAAAAAAAAACTTTAAAATTTTTAAAAAAAAAAGTTTATCATTGTAAGAACTGATTCACTAGTAGGGCACAGGTTCCAAAACTTATTCTTGGGATAATCCACCATACTATTGAAGTAGATTAGATGTCAAGAGGGGTCCATTTAATTTTTTTAGCTCGATTCTGTTTTTTTGAGAGCACAGAAGGAAGGTTTAAGCTAGAAACTCTGTGTGAGCTGCTTTGCTTGCTTAAATTTCTGTTGAGATTTATCAAAAAAATAAAAAAACACAATAATAGTCAGAATTTCACAGACATATTTAATAGCTGTGCTTGACTTTTGAAATGAAAAAATGCTATGATTCTCCAACAGCATGTAAAACTGAATTTAAATACATAGAAATGCATAAATTACAAAATTCTAAATGTTTGTTATTTTATCTGAAAATAATTTCCATTTGAAGAAGTCGAGAAAAAGTAGAAAAAGGCTGTGCGGGCGGGGGGGGGTTATGATAGCACATGAAACGGCCCCCTCTCGCTCCTCACAAAGGCAGCGTGATTGCTGTCAATGGGACTGTCTGCGTGGGGGGGGTACAGAGTTACCACTCTGCTGTTGACCAGGACGTGGAGAATGACCACTCCATCTACATCTCTCCGCTCCATCTCTCTCCCTTTGCTCCCGACCCAAAGTAATCAATAAGCTGTAACTTTGCCGTAAGTGACACCAACCCCCCCCCTTAGCAGTTATCAGATAAACAAACACACCTGTGAAAGGAGTCGACTGTCATCAAGGTGAAAGCAGGATGAGGTGTTTTCACCCCCAAAACCACCTGACTAATGCTGACCTCCAGGATACAGGATGGCAGGCAAATCATTCCGCAGAAGATCGTGCACAGAGCAGAGCATGCACACAGAAGATCATGGACAGAGCAGAGCAGAGCATGCAGATCGAGCACACAGAAGATCATGCACAGAGCAGAGCATGCAGATCGTGCACACAGAAGATCGTGCACAGAGCAGAGCATGCACACAGAAGATCGTGCGCAGAGCATGCACACAGAAGATCATGGACAGAGCAGAGCATGCAGATCGTGCTCACAGAAGATCGTGCACAGAGCAGAGCATGCACACGGAAGATCGTGGACAGAGCAGAGCATGCAGATTGTGCACACAGAAGATCGTGCACAGAGCAGAGCATACACACAGAAGATCGTGCACACGGAAGATCGTGGACAGAGCAGAGCATGCAGATTGTGCACACAGAAGGTCGTGCAAACAGACCTCCTTATACAATCATAAAGATCTTTAAACATCATTCATTTTTAATAGATTTGATTGTACATTCCACTGCTAAGAAAATAAACATAATATGGGGAGGGGGGCTTTGGGTGAGTAGTTGGGACTTTGTTTCTAGAACGAAAAACGATGGGTTGATGAAGATGTTTTTTCTAACAGTTTTTCAAACAGTTTCTCAGCTAAATGAACCCCCACTGCCCGGTGCTCCCATACCACACCATTTCCTCTGAATGACTGTCATAGAAGAGCCATTGGCAGCACCAACACAGGTGGGAACATCTCGCTTTGCTCAGTTCCCCACTGGTTCCCTTTGATACACAACACAGTGAATGCAACGCAGTTCGGTGAACCAGCGCTAATTACGGAGAGTGTGAAAGGCACGATCCGGCCTGTGCTCAGTGGGAAACCACTGTGCACGTGCACGTCCCCCATCTTTCCTCACATACTGGGCCAGACTCACGCTGTTCCTTGGGGGCGGTTTTCACGCGCTCGCTCCACCAAACGCACTTAAAACGGACTCCATCCAACCTCCTTCCTCTCCGCCCGGCACTTGAAAGACACATTCGGTCCAAATCTGCGCCTCAATGGCTAACAGAGGAATATCTTAAATATTCTCAAGGAGGAGGAGAGGTGTTTAGCTTGTTGTTGGTGTTGTGGTTGACAGCTAGTGTTGTTGTGGTTAAAGTGACAAGCTTGAAACTGGTTACTCCCAGGCCAGCTGTTGTATTCAGCTGAATATCCGGACGAATGTAGAGACTGTAAGCTGGGTAAGTCACTTTGGATAAAAGTCTTTGCTACACAGTTAAACTGGATACCACATTGCCAGTATCATTGCACAGTTAATTTAGAGGATTGCTTTCTGGAAGATTTGCCTTTTTAAGTCTCACCGTATAGAAACTCTGGATCAGAAGGAGGGCTAAAACAGTTCCAAGCACTCATACTGATTTATTAATTAAATGTGTTTCCCTCCCCATAAGATTTCTGGATAGGAAGATTTTACGAAAAGAGAAATCTAAACAAAAAAACAAACAAACAAATGATTTAAAAAAACAAGTGAATCGGTGTACTTGCATATCGGACGTCGCTAGGGTCTGGTAGTACTAGTCGCGCATGCTCCGTTTCGCGCACGTTGGTGTGAATGAATGTCGGTAAACACCTTGCAGCACATCGCTCACTAGCGTGCAATCTATTGCTCCACGTTCAGCTACACACAAAACCTCGAAAATCCGTACTGCTAAATGTGAATTATACAAATCAAATTCGGGACTGACGATGTTGGGGGGAGAGGGGGAAACTTGATCTTTTTAAATATTTGAAACTATTACGAAATCTACCTAAAAATTTAATGGATGAGCCTGTCTATAATAACGCTCCCTCTGGTGGTATAAAGTGTCGAGACACCCAATGCAAGCTTCAGGGAATTATCATTCAGAACAATTCCGAAGCAATTCTGAACTTAAACTCAGATGTACAAACAGAACTGTTCCACGGGCATACAGTGCACAGATAAGGTTGCACGTTGAAAACACTTCAAAACTAAATCCAATAATACAATGCAGAACTTGTAATCGTTCATTCATTTCAGTAACCACTTATCCAATTTGCCTGAGCCCCCAGCGACAGAATTACTTGGCCCTACGTTCCCGTGGTTCTGTTGCTGACTATGTAGGGCTATTTAGCCGCAGTATAGATTAACCTGGGAGTCAACAACTCTGGTCCTCGAGAGCCATAGCGTGCGCGAGTATTTGAGCTACCTCTCATAAGCGTCTGCGTTACATCTGGAGCCAACTTCTGGACCAAATAATGGTTTCAAATAAATAATTCAGAGATGATGTGGCAAGAAACACTATGGTTTCAGACACTATGGTCCTCTGGGACCAGGGTTGTCGACCCCTGGATTACCCAGATGTGCTAAAAACTTTGAGGGAATTTGTCTGCACAAAGCGTTGTTATTATGGTAAAATTTCCAAAACTGATGTTACAAAGCAACAACCAGATGGGACGATGATGACAGTTATTGTTATTTTGTCTTTGGCCACAGCCCTTGACTTACTCAGGATAGGATTTTACACTGCACCCTCTCAAGTGGTAGGATGGTAGGCGGTCAAGATGACATCTAAGGGTAGGTCCATAATAACAAAAATGTCTTCCTTAAAGGTGATCGACTGGTCTGTGTACATAAACAACAGAACTCAAATCCAGGAGTGACGCAGCTCCGCACAAAAAGACCTTCATCCAGATATAGCCTCAGATGGCAGAAGAGGTTAAATCTGAGTCACGAAATTGCCCCCCTACACTCCAGCAGCAGAGACGTCCCCCCCCCCCCCCACCGCGTTATTCAGAGGGCCACAAATTAAGCCATGTATAAATTAACATAGTGTTCATCAGCTATGATCATCATCATTCCAAGGGAGGAAGCACTAGCAGCAGTGGGCCACATGAACGGTCACAGGCAGGCGAGCAAGTACTCATATGCACACGCGCACGCGCACAGTGTGCCAAAAGGAACCCATTTCATTATGTCATTCTCACCGCAGAGTAACAATTTTGAGGCTAGGATGATTTAGAGCCCTGGAGCTGGGCTGCCACTTTCCTCGGGGAAGTTTAGCGCATACTGCCGTCGCCCACCATCCGCCAGATTCTCCTTGTGAGCTTTTATATACGCTGCGACTCACTTTCACTCTCTTCAAACTGGATTAGGAGCTGCACTTCCGCAGGCAATAAGTCCTAATCTGATTGTTGTGGGACATTAAGGGAGTCTTGGCCATCAGCACTCACAGCCTTAAACCACTTTGTCCAAGATGGAGCGGGAGCAGTCATCTGTCCCAGCTGTCAGACCTCCACCAGGATGGTGACAGCTGTCAAATAGACCCCCCCCCCCATTAACATGTACGTCTACCGCTTACCTCTGTCGCTAGGAAACCAGCAGTCTCCGGGACCCTGAGGTTCTCACGGCGGGTATCCAGTCCTGACTCTGTCAAAGAGGACTCAGGGTGGAGACTCCAATGGCAACAACCACATGAGCAGTGTTCGCCCACCACAGTAGGACCCATCCAAACTATCTATCCTTTACCAGCTCGATAAATCTGCGGTCAGTGTCGACATTCCTAACCTGAACCACCTAACCCGAACCCTAACCCATCCAGACAATCTGTTTTTTAAGCAGGACAGTATAGTACGTTATACCACAGGATGTAAAGTCTGATTTTCAAGGGTACAACAACGTCCCAGCGCTGGACTCAAGCACAAGATCCCATGGTCACAGTGCCACAGCAAACCATCCGTTATCTCGGTACGGACATATTTATTTACGGGCACACTTACTAATCACAAGTTTCTTCTCGCTGATGTCCACCACTCCTGTGGAGTGGGCATGGTTGTTTGTTAGGCCAGTCCCTAGAGTTAGCTCTGCCAGGAAGGTTTGCTCTGAATGACTGAAATTTCCCCATCAGGCTGTGATGAATGGGCCTCACAGTCAGCTTCATCAGGAACTCTAATTTGGGAGCACAATTAGAGTCTGTCCTTTTCATCAACAAGGCAGGCTCTCGAGGCGTTTTCGACTGAACGCCGCAGCACCGGAGGCGGATGTTGTGAGTCGGGGGTCCGAAGTCCCCAGCGGTTGGCCGGAGAAGCCGGTTCAACCGGTTCAACTTAAACCCCTTTGACACACAGCGGCCTATGAAGAAAATTCTGCCACACTCTGCTAAACCCTCATCCTCTCAAAAAGCCAGCGACTGCTTTCAGCCCCCAGAGAAATTCCAACACAGGAATAAAGCAGGAACACTGTATCTTTATTCAGTTTTGTTATCAGATTTTACCTTTCACAGCCGATACCTCAGCAATTCCCCGGCAGTGCTAAGATATTCTATTGCAAAATAAAAAACAAATCAGTTATCCTGGCTCACCCTTTTGGGAGAATTGCTATATTTGGTAAAAAAAAAAAAAAAAATTCTATATTTATATTCACAGTTGTCATAGGCGTTAATTATGGGATTAAAAATCTCCAGCATATCCAGTAATTAACTGAACTGTGGTGGTCCTTCACCCAATGGAGTGACTGGATTTAATATAGGGAGAACAGACAGTCTTGCTAACCTCTGCTTAAACAGTGTGCTTGTATGGTGATTAATCAGTCCTTCAGTCAACAAGCCACTCAAAAGGGGGGGGGGGGCGATCTTACAGGTCATGTAGTCAGCATTGAATCGCTGTTACATCGTTGACCATATGTTATTCTTTAACACTGAGGTAGCGCTGGGGTGGTTTACATTAACACTGAGATAGCACTGGGGTGGTTTACATTAACACTGAGATAGCACTGGGGCGGTTCACAGTAACACTGAGATAGCGCTGGGTTAATCAGAGAGTCAGGCCCTGTGAACTGAACCAAAGGGCTGGAAACTAAACCACTTTGGTTTCCTTGTCCCGACATTGAGACATTTACCCTTACTGCCACAGCCAAAGAGAGCGAGCCTTCCTCCTAATGACACAGGCTTCACATACCCTTCAAGTCGGCCAATTGCTGCCAGCCTCCACCCCCACCACATCACAGAGCTCCAATATCTGTCATCTGCTCATCCCTCACTGTGTGCCAATTTGAAACTCAGGCTTAACAGGGACTCCATAAATCTTAAAATGTCTGTCCCCCCCCCATCACAGCATGTACAGGAACAGCTCCTTGTACATTTCATCTTTATTTATTCATTCTTCTTCTACAATCAGCTCTGAAAACTCTGTCGCTCGCTGGGGTGTTCGTTTCTGTGTTTGTGAGTGATGGGGTGGGTTCAGAGTGTGCCTTGGGGACACAGAAGTTACCAAGTTACCACATATTTAGTGCTGACAGACCGTCTACTGAGATGCAGGAGCTCACACATTGAGATGGTACATATTCACATTTTGAGGGCGCAGGTTCTTATTTTGACAACACGGATTGGTATTGTGAGGTTACAGATTCTCACTGTGAGGTTACATATTTGATGCATGATGGCACAGATGCGAGGGTGCAGATCCCCATTGTAGGGGCACAGGGCCATTTTCTATATAGCCCACAAAACAACACTTGACCCTTAAGCAGCTAGTCTATTTATACAAGACCAAAGCTTTTCTACATTATCTCATGGCAGAACCGTCAGTACAAATGTGCGAATCTTAGTCTGATTTCACCAGAGCTGACAGACGTCAGATGGTGATAAATGGTTGCTTGAGGGTCGGTTTATTGATGGATGCTACAAAAAACGTAGACTGCAGGGTGTCTGTAGAGCACACGTTGCGGATCACGTCTGATCTGATAAGCAAAGCAAAATTCAAGAGCCGTATCTATCTGACTATTGAAACCGCGTTTGCTTTAAAAAATCGAAGGGTTTCCTCCCCCCTGTTGCGAAGAGGGACTATCTGCGCGTTGGATCCGTGTAGATAAAGAGCGGCTCCCGGCAAACCCTCGGGAGATTGTAGTCGGCAGGTGTGCGCTTCCGACGCCCTCTCACCCAAAACCAAAACTTTACGTCGTTTCTAAAAAAGAGCGTTCTTTTAAAATGTGTCGGCTGTCTTTGATGTTATGAGAAAAATGAAAGGAAAGAAAATGTCAGTATTGGTGTATCACTCTATCCTCCCATTGAATTGATATCAGCATATAATTATTATTCGCATGACCGTTACTGCAGCCAGCTACGTAACGTGCAAGGTAAGGTTTTCATTAAAGCGACCCAAATTAAAGTCTTCGACGAATGAGGACCCCGAACACCTGAAACGAAAGACCCCCAAAACAGGCATTCATTCTAATCCGAAGAGGTGTGGTATTAGCAAAGCGTTATGACGAAACACAACGGGCATTCATTCTAATCCGAAGAGATGTGGTATAAACAAGGCGTTATGACGAAACAAAACGGGCATTCATTCTAATCCGAAGAGATGTGGTATAAACAAGGAGTTATGACGAAACACAACGGGCATTCATTCTAATCCGAAGAGGTGTGGTATAAACAAGGCGTTATGACGAAACAAAACGGGCATTCATTCTAATCCGAAGAGATGTGGTATAAACAAGGC
>JAOVYW010014533.1:0-11587 GCA_025775045.1 Hiodon tergisus | reverse complement strand
CGCGCCAGGAGCTGACTCTTTACCTTGACGGGCCGGGGCCTGTTGGGCTGTGTGATACGGAGGTATATCAGCCCTGCCACCGACAGGCCCACATACAGCCAATAGCTGAAGCTGAAGTAGTTGATGAGCTGGAAGACGTCCTCCACGCACAGGAAGATCAACCCCATCACCCCCTGCAAAAACACAGTTTAAGCCCTGTAGAAATCAAGTAGCAAACGCAGGAGAACTTCCTGCTCTTAGGCCTTAGTCACTGCCAACCTCACCTAGCCCAGCGCAAGCCCACCGAGATCCCCCCTAGGCATCTCCCCCTAACCCTGCACTCTCCCGGGGAGTTAGCGGGAGACACTCACGCCCACGACTCACTCACGTTGAAGAGGAGGGCTGGCACCGGGGTGAACCGTTCTGCGTGGATCAGACTGAGGCTATTTGGGAGGTGCCCTTCTCTCGCTCCCACAAAGAACAGCCTGCAAGTGGGGGGAGAGAGCCGGCCAGGGGCCCAACAAAACTCTCAGCCATCTCCCCGACAAGACCGCTGCTGGCGGAGACCTCCGCTCTAACCACTGACCCCTCATAGATCTCCAGTGTCAAAGCCAATTCCCGTCCTATCCCAGCAGTTACCTGGATGCAGAAATGATGGAGGCGTTTAGGCCGCCGTAGCAGGACATAGCCACGGAGATGGGAATGACCCACTTCATAGGTCCCAGGACGGCGTTGCCAAATGTCTGTGTGAAGGGGGGGCAGCCATTGAAATGGAAAATCAAAACATGCTTTCGAAAAACAACTGTAAGCAGAAGGTCAACTACATCAAGTAACCGCAGAGCACAGATCCGAAATGTAATATATGTGTGAAATAAATATCGGCAGACATAAACTGACCCCCCCCCCCCACACACACACACACACAGAGAAAAACATACACATCTCCCCGGTGTCTTCTCTCAGCACATATAGGAAACACTAAAGCAAGCTGGAAGATAGCAGTGGTTGCTAATTGGCAGTTGCTAATTGGCGGTTGCTAATTGGCGGTTGCTAATTGGAGAATGTGACAGTACCATACCACGGCTACGGCGTCACTGGCCAACAGGGAGGGCATGTCCAGCACCGCGTAGTACGCCACGTTGGTCAGCAGGTAGACGATGGTCACTATCGGCATGGAGATAGCAATGGCCAGTGGGAGGTTCCTGTGCGGAAGGGAAGGGGTGATGAGGCGTTCCCCTTTGGCCCACACACGCACTGTACACTCTTACGCACAGTGAGGAGTTGAGTTCAACCCCTCGACAGTTCTCCTCCACAATGCAGCCATTATAGAATTCCGTACAGAGTAATCTAAGGAAAAGATGAGGGCTCAACCATTCAAAAGACTAATAAAGGTCCATAAAAATATGGAGTGGAATCAAAACCAGACACTATTCACTCTGCACAGTGGCAACATATTAGCTCATGGGATGCGATTCGAGGGTCATCTACTGAGCCAGTTTTTGACCATTTGGAACATGGTTATAGAAAAGGGTTGAATCTGGTATCTGTAATCGTTTGGACCAGGCCACAATAACCCTTCGTAACGGAACACTCAGCAGGTGTAAAAGGTTACCTCTCTGGGTTTTTAATCTCCTCGGTGACAAAGTTCAAGGTGTCCCAGCCAGAGTAGGAGAAAAGGGCTGAGTAGAGGGCCAGAGTGATGCTCCCGGGTTCGAGGGAGGAGCCCTCAAAGGGGCTCTCGAAATTCTGCGTCTCCCCTATGGCCGTGCGACAAGAGTGAGGTTGACGCCCAATCACGTCCTGACAGCAATTTTAACACACAAACCGTACGTCCCCACTCAGCTCCCAGAACAGGAACGCAGCACACACAAAGCATCCCAGCAACACACCACTCACGTTAATTCAGTCCTTTGCTTAACAGACACACTTCCTTTTCATACACTGCGCACAGCCGCACATTTCTCGAGTTCCAGAAGCAGCGCATCTCCTGGGACTTGAACCTGCGGCTTCCTGGTGGAGATCCTCAGCAGACTCACACTCACCCTGCGCGATCCTCAGCACGCCGATGGTGATGATGAGGAAGAGGGACATCAGCTTGGTGAAGGTGAAGAGGTCCTGCACCATGGTTCCCCACTTCACACAGGCGCAGTTAACGAAGACCAGCATGCCTGGGAGGAAGAACGAGACCCTCAGCCATTTCCTGCTTTGATATTATTAGCCATTTAGCGGGCGCTCTAGTTCAGAGAGATTTTCAACGGTTACTCGTGTTTACAGCTGGATATTTACTGAAGCTGAATTCAGGTCAAATTGCTCTCTCAAAGGCAGCAGAGATGGCATTTGAACTGGTCACATATAAATGAAAAACAAAGGAACAAATTGGACAAAATGTGAAATAGGAGTTGACTCTTGACTGGAGGGTGTAGACAGAAACCTGCTCTCTCGGGGGTGAGGGGTTACAGGCTGAAATCACAGCTTTGCTGCACCAGTCATTTGACCTGACTGACTGCAGTGAAAAAAAAAAAAAAACAGCTGTACAAATGTGTCAAATGCACAGAGGCATTTTAGGAGTATTGTGTAGTATTGTTTTGGTTGGAGGGCTTAGAATTCCACCAGGGCTAAAAATAGTCGAAAAATGTTTACCCTGAGAGACATTTCACAAGTGTGAGACTGCTCATTTGTTTGATATAAGAACGCATGGAGCCCGAGTTAAAGCACTCCGCTGTCACACAGAGATACAGACACACACACACACACTCACACACAGATACGTATTCTGCCTGGGCGAAGGCAGAAGGAACTGGCATAGAGTGGCCCCACCCCGCCCCGCCCCTCCCCTGGCAGAACACCCAGTGCTCTGCTCCAGTAAACACTGGGTCACTGGAGGAGGGGCCACCGAGTTCCTCAGCCTGCAGAAACCTGATGGAGGGGCTTTTCCTCAGCTCTCTATTAGGACGGGAACACGCTCGCGGAATGCTGGATCTCAGAAGGGTAGAGGCATACAAAGCGAGCAGCGGCTAATCCAGACCGGAGTGAAAGCCTGCTTTGTGAAAGCAGCTTGTTGGGCATCTAAACGCCATTGTTAAAGATCAGCGATACCCACAGATGCAGGCAGCGGCTATGAGTCGGACGGCATCGTAGGGCGGCAGGCAGCTGGGGTAGAGTCCCTGCACCAGGTAGTTGGCGAACGTGAGGGCGATGACGGCCTGGCTGGCTGGCTCGATGAGCAGGATGGACGTCCACAGCCGGATGAAGGCCACGAAGCCGCCGAACGACTCCAGGATGTAGGCGTAGCTGGCGCCCGATTTGGGGATGGTGGTGCCCAGCTCGGCGTAACACAGCGCCCCAAAGACGGAGAAGATGCCCCCCAGGGCCCAGATGACCAGCGACAGCCCATAGGAGGCGCTATGCATCAGCACACCCTTGGGCGAGACAAAGATCCCCGACCCAATCATGTTGCCCACGATCAGGCAAATCCCATTCACCAGGGAGATCTCCTTCTTCATCTGCATCTTGGATCCGCCGGGCAGCTTCAGGTCCTGCTCTGGCTTGGACTCAGCCCGTGGGCATAGCCTTCCGGACCACGCCGTCAAAGCTAGCAACTTCTGCTTCATTCTGCCAGCATGCAGAGGGCTAGGACGACAGGGAGAGAGTGGGTGTTACTGGGAAATCAGGGGTGCAAAAGTTAAAACTCAAGACCCAGGGCTTCATTCCTGGTCAGTAAAACAAAGCATTCGATATATGCAGATAAGGCATTTGGCTCCATTCCCGTATGTACCTACCAGGTAAACTACAGGCCACAGGTTTCCCTAGCGGGTACACTACAGGCCACAGGTTCCCCTAGCGGGTACACTGCAGGCCACAGGTCTCCCTAGCGGGTACACTACAGGCCACAGGTTTCCCTAGCGGGTAAACTGCAGGCCACAGGTTTCCCTAGCGGGTACAGTACAGGCTACAGGGTTCCCATTAGTGGTAACATACACATGGAAATAACAGGCGAGATTCAAATGACACCAACATAGGATACCCAATACAATCCACAGTCATGGGTTATGTAATAGATACAAACTATTCCGTTCCTCTCACCCGCACACATCATCCTAACACACTAAAAACAAACGGTTCAAAAAGAGCATATACTTACGAATTTTACTCAGTCTTGTAAATATGAGGAATTAAGAGGTGCTCAGGCTAAGGACAGACGGCAGGACACTGTTACGGCTCACCGCTGAGAGGCAGCAACGTCTCCGACAGTGTCGCAATCCTCGCAGACGGGAACCAATCGTGTTTTCCCCAGCAGAAACAGGGCTGTCTCGTGTTCCCCTCTATTTTTGGAGCTGGGTACTCAGAAACGAGGGCCTCTTTCCCTGGCAAGGCGGAAGCTCGTGGAGCGTGTTTACCACATGGTGGAGTCAAAACCCATTCGTCTTACCAAAACATATCCGGACACAGAATCTTTCATCGTCTCTGTGGTTGTACTGACGTACTGAAATACTCAAGGACAAATCGTCCTGTAGCTCCTACCTGCCATTTAACCAGTAATAAGGATATATGTTGCCCTGTCCGTCAAGGAAAAAACGAGGTAAAAGAACTCGGGTGAACATAATTCAGCCGATTTGAACTTGTGGACCGGCTATGTAAATTAAGCACACGCAGAAGAAAGAAGAAAAAAGACACAGTTCTCAGATCAGATTGCATTCGGGGTCTTTCCTCATCATTGGCTTTCAGTTTCACTGCCCTTTCCATCGGAGGAAATGAACCACACTGCAACATTACACATCAGATAACCTGGGGTCTGAGGGTTCAGATCTCAAGGGTGACAGCATCTTTGGGGTTTTCTGGCTAAAATACAGCCTTGGTAGACTGGAGTCGCTCGGCGAAGTCGGATCAAAGACAAAGAGAAACAGACGAGGGTACTGGGTGATCTTCTAACACTTTAATAACAGCGGCACGCTGTAAAAACAAATCTTAATCACATACAGGTAATCATATTTCTGTTATACAGGTGCTATAAACCTACCTACAGCTCAATAGCACATATACATTTTCCATGGCTAAACTTTCTTGGCACTGAATGTGAGACAACAAAGAGTAAAATACCTCTGCTTGAACAGTGAGCATTGTTACAATCAGAGAAAATAAGTGACATGCTAAAATGATAAGCTCAATTCCCTCGACACATTGCAAAAAATAATTATTCTGGTCCTCCAGATTCAAATTCTTGTCTCCATGCCAACGATTTTACAAAGTCACACTTACTGTTGAGGGGAAAACGGAATCATCCCTATAAAATCGGCAGGTATGCTAAAAGTGGCACACGAAATAGGGAATTGCAAAAACATGTCATCTTCCAAAGAAAACTGCATGAATTGGGTTAACCTAGGTTCCCCCAAGAAGCAGGAATGTCTTCCAGCAAAAACTTCACGTGAAAACTCAAACAGCCTTCCAATGACTCATTGACAAATGCTTTCTTTTATATATATTTTTTATTATGCATATTTCTTTATATAAGAAAAGGCTTTGTGTTAAATAAAACGAGGAACCCGTTAAAACTAATTTAGTAAAAATAATCTGGATGGAAGTTGGAGGGAAAATAAGAAAAATAATTTTTGCAATGCAAATCTCCAGACCAGGAACATCCGTCAATATGGACCGTAGGAAGGACACTCATTTTTAAAAAAACGCAGTAGCGATCAGGGAATCATTTCGGAAGAGCGCCCCAGGTAATCACAATCGGGGGGGGCTTTGGCACAACACATGAATGATAAAATAAAAAAAATTAAAATAAAATTCACGCCAACTTCGACCACAAAACTTTCCATCACAGCCGCAAACGACGAACTATAGTCAACAGCACGATAAAAAAATACATCGGCTCTAAATAAATAAAATCTAAAAATATCTATCTAATTAATTGCTTGCATACTGGGCTCCGAACCCTCAGCAAAGGATGGGTAATAGAAAGGCATCTACAACACGAGGATGTGATTCTCCACTTAACACGAATTCTACTTCCTTACACAACTGCATGCACGTCATTTTAAAAAGAGGAATTACACCAAGGGGGGGCGGGGGGGCGGGGGGGGCTGGATAAGGAAATGACTGTTTCGACATGGAAATCACTCACCCAAAAATATTTTGGTAGTTTTTATTGTCGTGAAATAGGCAGGGGCGATCTATTTCAGAGCTGTTCTACAAGGGACCGCGGAATCGTTTTCTCCCCGCTGAGGGCGACCGAGGGGTAACGTTTAAGGGTTCGTAGGTTTACAGCAGGGTGACGGGCATCCGGTTTTGCCCTTTGGTTAGAAATAAATCAAAGCTTCAATCCGCACAGAATCGTGCGTGATGCGCTGACCTGACCATGACCGCGACCGCGGAAGGGAGAACTGCTTCAGGCACCGTGACACCTGCAAAGGTAGAGGCGTTAGGGAAGAGAAACAGGACTGGCGGATGCCAGACAGCCTTTGCAGGTTCCACAGGACGCACCCCCCCCCCCCCTTCAGTAAACCGATCCGACCATTCACTGGGAAATTAAAACCTGTCCAACTCTTAAGTGCTTGTCATTCAATTAAACAATAAAGCTGGAGCCTATGGGCTGATTCAATCAGGCTCCAGAGTAAACTAAATCAGTACATATGCGCACGCACGCACACACACACACACACACACACACATACACACACACCCTCACACACACACACACACACACACACACACACACACGAAAACCCCCACTATAGTCACATTTAAACAAACGTCAGAGACATTTCCCAACATTCTTTCAAAACCACAGAAATAACGCGGCACAAACTGCAGGCTCTACAATCAGAGGTTGTACCAGAAGCACTGACAGACGCCCCAGGACTGCACCTGGTAAGGCAATAAGCAGGCCGTGTCTGAGTAGGGCACCGGCCCCCGGGTGCTCCGCTAACAGTCCAACGCAGTACATGCAAGTGCACGCCTTCCCTGCTGGGAAACACCAGAAACCCATTGCTGCTGTAATGCAGACGGAACGCCCGTCTCCATGGTGACATTAATCCAATTGGGTCACCAACGTCCTGTTTTACCGGGAAGGACATTTTGCTCTTGTCTCAACAAGTCCTCAACTAAATCAAGTTCTGAGCCGCTAAGAACCTCTTACTTGGGCTATGGTACAGGCTAACAACAGCCTAATATATATGTATAGCCTTAACTATAATAATAAACATCAGTAGTGATAACAACAATTATTCCGTTAATAATTATTCTGATAATAATAATTCCGACTGTTACAACCACTTCCTTTTTCCAGTTTCTGCCAACAGTGTAAAGACCAGCGCGTTACCACCAACCGGCGTGTCTGAACCCTTACAAGTTAGGGATAAAAACGGGTTCACTACCCGGGTATTTTCTGGGTATTACCCCCGTGAAACACCGGGTCAAGAGCCGAGGATCGTCTTCACCTGGAGGGGCCGCGCAGAAACACATTTCAACCGTGTTACGGTGACTCGGACA
The DNA here is from genome assembly GCA_025775045.1 of Hiodon tergisus. Classification (NCBI taxonomy): domain Eukaryota; kingdom Metazoa; phylum Chordata; class Actinopteri; order Hiodontiformes; family Hiodontidae; genus Hiodon; species Hiodon tergisus. The sequence goes on along the minus strand of JAOVYW010014533.1, from coordinate 4,117 downwards.
TCTAAAAGGTGTCCAAAGTAAGGCTTTGGCGAGATCAGTAGAAAGTGCGCACCTGGCGCAGGCAGAGAGGAATCAGATGTGTGGAAAAATCATCTTCCTTACAATTGCTAAAAAACAAAACTCTTACTAGGTAGAAAAATGGATAATGCTCTGACAATAATTAAAAACAAGTCAGAGACGTTCCACAGAAGTCCCTATCCAACGTTTTATACGAGTTTTAACAAATTTAGGGAAATTTATATCGTCCCCGACATTGTAGTGAAAAGTCACATTAACAACAGAAAATGAATGTCCTACGTTCTGAACAAAAATTAAAAAAATAAACAGAATAGGCAAATGTTCCTCTCCTAAATACTGTGGATTGTATTTTTGTGCCCTAATTTCGGCTGTAATGATTACATTTTAACGTTCAACAAAAAAATAAAATAAATCAGTATAAACCCCTCTGAGGCCTTCACACGACTGTATGGACACAACTCTAGTTGCAGAACCGATATTCACCGTGCATTCGACTGTGTCGATCTCTTGAGGGGAATCTTCCAGAAAACTTCCATTACACACAGGAAAACCGAATAAAACATTCCTCCGTAATTTCTCACTTCCCATTTCCTGAACCTAAAGCTGAAACCCAGGAAGTTTTACTTCTCACACGACATTTTACAATTCGTGTACAATCCCAGCACCCAGATCGTACAGCCTTCAGCCTCATTCATTTAGGCTGCATGAGCCACTGCTGAGCAAAGCCAAGACTGCTGACTGAATAAACACCACCTTTGTACTGAGCGACTTACAACACTAACTAAAATAAAACCCCAGCCACACCTTTGATATGTTAGCATTTGAAACCTACAAGAGTAGAGATCTTATGAACACAAACTCTTACTGAGGGACAGGGTGATCGACTCTTACATCTTGGGGTCTAAATGCAAGCTGTTCCTGCCAGGTTCAAGTCCCTGGATGAACGAAGGCGCGACCTTTGCTAAATTCTGATCGTCGGGGCGGGGAGCGGTCGCAGGAGGTCAAAGGTCAACCCCGCGTGCGCTTACTGTGAGAGATCATACTCGGGACACGCACGTTCATCTTCTGAGAAGTAGCCACGAACAACACGGGAGCCGACGAACCTCCAATCCCCTAGTCCTGGGAGGAGGTCCACCCCCGACACGGTGAGGCGTTCCGCAGCCAGAAAGACCACGGGCAGAGAGAGACCAGAATCTAGGAGCCCCGGTAATGGGGCTTTCACATGCCAAACACAATATCAGCACGTTGTATCTCAAAGTGTCGTTGATCCTCTGGTGGAGATGTGGTTGGTCTTCAAAAAGGAACGAAATAAGTTCCTTTTAAAATGTAATGGGGATTCTATTGTTGAATATGTGGATCGAGGCATAAAGAGTGACATTTTGACCTCCAGGACTGGAACTCCGGACATATGAGCAAAGTACTAAAGATTTCGGGGCCCCTCCCCCCCTCCCTCCTACGGAGTCTAGAGTATGTTACGGTTGTTGATGTATGAGATCATGCAGGGCGCACTGGGGACCAGGGAAGCGGGGGTGAGCTCTGGGTAAGGCTGTAGCCCCGTCTGCCTGTTTTCTTGGAGCTTGTGGATGATGATCCAGCAGAAGTCCTCGTTCTGGCGGTCGCAGGTGTCCAGCAGCTGACGCACCTTGGCGGTCCGCGTCGGCTTGTTGGAGATGAGCTCGTAGTCCTCACGCATCAGCAGGTCCCGGGACAGCAGCGCGTCCAGGCTCTGGTTCAGGCAGGCCTCCGTCATCTGCTTCACCACGTCCTCCCGACGTGACTGGATCCACTGGACCGCCGGGCCCAGGGTCAGTGCCTGGCCGAAGGCAAAAGGCTGGCCAATGCCGTCTGGTGAAAGGGGGGGAATTAGAATTTGCCCAAGAGTCCAAAGGAAAACCGCTCAGAAACTTTAATCGGTCTAATCATATAAGGCAAGAGGATAGTTTGTTCAAAGTATCAATCCACAAACAGATCTGCTTTATTTTATTTTTTGGATACTCTTACTCAGAGAAACTCACAGAAGGGTAGAAATAACATATCCAATGACATGGACATGGTAGGCGTGGCCGCAGGGTCATGTGACATTTGTAGTACATGGTAGGCGTGGCCGCAGGGTCATGTGACATTTGTAGTACATGGTAGGCATGGCCGCAGGGTCATGTGACATTTGTAGTACATGGTAGGCATGGCCACAGGTCATGTGACATTTGTAGTACATGGTAGGCATGGCAGCAGGGTCATGTGCCGTTTACAGTACATGGTAGGCATGGCAGCAGGGTCATGTGACATGCACCGCACCTGATGGGCGCTGCTGCAGGTTGAAGCGGTTGGCGACATCGGGTTTGAGGTTGATGTCGCCGTCTGAACTGGGGAACTCATCCAGATTGTTTTCAATTCTGGACACCATCAGGGGCTTTGGGGGGTCCTGCAGATGGTGAGTCAGAAGCGACTGGCTGGAATCTGAAGAACAACAAATCAGTCTATCAGCTATCTAAGGGTTAACTGGGAGTAAATAACTCACAGTACAAACGCATTTAATAAAATCCTGGGCTACATTGTGGGCTTGTCCAAGTTCACAAGTTCAAGTGCTTATTTCAATGGCCGCTGCCTGTTTATGTTGGTAGTTAACAGACATGACATGCAAGAGGGTGGACTCTGGGCTGGCTGATGAGCCGGGGCGGGGCGGGGCGGGGCTTGCCTTTGCTGGAGGGAGCGCTGGAGATGGTAAGGAAGCCCGGCTGGGACATGTCAGTTTCCTGGGATGAGCAAGACCCAGAGCTAGTGTCCTGCCAATCAACACACATGTCAATAACCAGAGAACGTTCAAAACGTTTCAGTTCTCTCGGGGCGTAAGTAGACAGACAGACTTAAACAGGTTTTTCTTCTCGCAAACAAGAAGCCGCCCCTACAAATACTGGAATTGCTAATTTCATCTAATAATCGATCAGTATTAGTATACATACACATACACACATACATATTTATTTATTATTTATTTATAGCTTTGTGAAAATTACTTTTATAAGAAAACCCAAAGGTGTAAGTCACAAACAAGGTTATGAGCATGAAGCCGTCAGTCGATCCAGGCGGATTCTCAGCAGAATCGGGACAGATCAGACTGACCTGCCAAGGGACATTGATGTCTTTCAGAACGTTCAAGGTCTTTTCCTCTCTCCTCTTCTCCCCCGACAACGGTGTTGCCGAGTAACAGCCTGACTGTGGCAACAGCTACAGCAGAGTGAGAACAACAGGACTGTCACTCTACACGTGTATACGGCAATAAGATTTCTTAAAAGAATGTTAAGGGGGAAAAATTTACAAAACACAAAACTTCCCATGAAGTGAATGTAGTTAGTCAAACCTAGAATCAATACTGGCTGATATATTAATATTCTTAAATTGATAAGAGCTACCTTGTTATTAACTGGGCCGTTTATAACTCAAAGAGCCTTTATAAACAGGAACATGCGGTTCCTAGCTTCCTCCCAATTGCTAGTCAGTTTCTCCATTCCATCAATCTATGATTAGACTCCATTGCCCAGCAACCACCATGGCTTCAGCGCTTAACCCTGACATATGCTGACTGATTATAACCAGTCGGCAGCTCAGCAAGTGCCGATGCCAGCAGCATCCGGGGGGGGGATTCAGACCAGACGATCCCTAAATCCATGTATCGCACTGTGGTGCATTTCTCCAATGGTCTCCATACAGTCAGACCGTAGTGTTAGGTCCCCGTCTCTCACTGTGGTACATTACGACCATGCTGGCTTTCAGTGGCACAGCATCTCTATTCTTGTGAAAAGCTGAAGCAGGGGAGATGCTGCCTGCATAGACGTGGGTCTCTCTACCTTGGACCTCTTCACGTCCAGCACCGCCTCCAGGACCTCAATCTCATCGAACCTGCGCAGCATAGGCTCCAGCTCAATCAGACACTCTGCAGAGAACACGGCAAAGGATAGGGGAAGAGTCACACTTCTCACAGAATTACGGAGGTGTTGGTGTGAGGTAGGAGGACACAGCTGACAGAATTACGGAGGTGTTGGTGTGAGGTAGGAGGACACAGCTGACTGAATTACGGAGGTGTTGGTGTGAGGTAGGAGGA
>JAOVYW010014503.1:0-36749 GCA_025775045.1 Hiodon tergisus | reverse complement strand
AACCGGGGGGGGGGGGGGACGGAAAGTCGAGTTATTCGATATTATTTTAATAACATATCTTGTATAGTATTTAGCATCACTGTTCAAGTCGCTATGAGACAAATGAAGCCATTTTGCACGCATTTTAGCACACTTTGCCCGAGAGTACAGCTCTAGTGCCGTATCCTTTTTGTCGAGCAATTCATTTGAGCAGGACACATCATCAATGCATGACAATAGGAATTCTGTGCAATTCATCCCCATAATTGTTTTTTTTTTCCATAATTTCATAAAAACATAGTTTTCATAGATACATACATACATACATACATACATACAATTCACATTACCTTGGATCCTGCATTTGTTTTGGTTATTGTTCATACCGCAATGACCCCCCCCTCACACATTTAGATTATAACATATAAAATGATCTTACCTTTTCGAGAGGTTAAAGACACTCAGGGGATCACCACTTTCAATGAGATATGTGATAGGATCCCTTTCACGGTCTGTCGCCTGGAAAACAAGATGGTGAATGTAAACGAGCTACTGAAGACAAAAAATTTCCCTCAAAGCCAGAGTGATATATCTGGCATCTTAAAATATTATTACCTATATGGAAGACTCATATTTTTTATATATAGAAATATATATAGCAAATGGTTAATTTATTTTAAGTATATTGTTTTATCACATGTGACAAAATACCTTTTACATAATATATGGGCAAATGCTTTGTATTCCTGCTTTTGTTCTGATTGGTTATGCTGGGTATGAGACTGTGTGAGACATCTGTGCTAAAAATTCTCAGTGGGGTACCCTGAAACAAAGACAGTTTGGTCAAGTTCTTACTGTTCCCTTAAGTAATATTTTAAAATTTCACCACATTTGAAACATTTTTAGGTAAAACACAAACACATTGTGGCGTGAACGTCTAACGATGAATAAATAAATAAATATTCTTTTAAAATGAATTTTACAATACATTTTAATTATCGTACTACTGTAGTAGTTCACAAAACTCTGCAAAATGCAACCTTGAAATGATCAAGTGAGTGAAATGCAGTTTTAAGAGAGGGAATTTTTTCTCATAATCATGTGTACAGAGACAACTGCAGTAGTCTCCTTGGTGTTTTAACAGCAAACTAACCAAAGCTATCATTGTTGTATGCAGGTTGAAATTTTCAACAAACTGATGTGTAAAGAGATTTTAGCCAGCCCCATCATTTCTCTGTACATACTTGCAGGTTGAGGAGAACAGCCTCAACCCTCATTGCCTCACTGACTTCCAGGTTGTAGATCGCAAGAGGGAATCGTGGCGGGCTCTGGTTGTTGGGTGGAAGAACCTCAATGTACACAGTAGTGATGGAGCTCCTGTAAACAAAAGGTTTTACATTTTACATTTTTGACAGAACCATGGAGATTAACTCCTGCTGAGAAAAAATGACTTTGCTTTGCGATGGCAAACTTATACCAATTAAGTAACAGATGTTGGAGCTGATGGGGTGAGTCCTCCCAGCTATGAAGAATAAAAACTTTTTTATCAATTCATAATACTGCCCTTACTGAATTAACATATTTACCTACAGAGGCTCTGATAAAACTGAAGAAATTCACCTAGTAAAGACACTTTTTATAACACTCCCACGGTTCCCTGTTCCCCATCAGCCCTGAAGCCTCTGGAATGCCACCACCAGAAGAGCATTGCCTAGCTGAGAAAAAGTCTAGGCAGTAGGATGTGGAACTAGAAAGTGCAGCTTCCCCCAGCTGGAAACTGGGGTCAGGGGCAGTGCTGAGCTATCCTTGCTGTCGCTACAAAATGAGTAGGTCCGTGCTCCTAGGGGGTGGGAATGATTGGTCGATTACCTTCCATTGAATCTAAACCACCATTTTAGCTGCCATAGCTACACCAAAAACAGAATTAATATATTTTTCCTCCCCTGGTCATCTGCTGACCATACCTTTCTTTTTTCCCCCACTCTCCCTGACATGAAATATATAAACTGTGGCTCTACCAAAGATGGGTATCATCTCTAGTATAGTTCTGGCAGCAAGAGCCAAGATCAAACCACCTGTAGTGCACTGTAAGCTATCTTTCCAACCTTTCACAAATTTCTGAAGCTGCTGAGCTATCGACTCAGCTCCTCACTGATTACATTATTATTCAGTTTAATTTTGTGTCTATTATGTGTCTACGATTATGCAATTTTCATCTCTCGACTAATTCTCTTGACTACCTCTGGGATCAGGGAATCATTTTCCAGTTTTAACCATTTAACACTGGGCAAATGTAGCCTGTTCAACACTTTGTGACAAATTCTATTTGTAAAAATGTGCTAAAACAAATAATGTTTGATTGACAAGTTCGTCAACTCCCTAGGCTTCTTGGAGCACCTCAAAAGAGCATCCACCACTGGGCCCAGTGAGATTGGTGCATCTAGGAGGGCTGCCTTGTCAGGGTTCGACAACTTAGCCAGGGAAAAACTAATTTGATGATGGGCTGCCACTTAGGCAGCCAAGTTTCTGCCCGTCGTCTGGCTGATTAGCATCTGATTAGCATCTGGCTTATCCAGCATCAGTAGAGTCCTAGTGGTGAGCTGAAGCTCTCTCAGCTGATCAAGACCAAGCCCACCTACAGCCAAAGCTAATATCTTGGCATGGCAAGCCACCAGGATAGTACTGAAGCTAAGAGTCTTGGAGCGTGCCACCAGAGTAGTCTCTCTTCAGGAGGTTCTCTGGGTTTTACTCTCAGGCGTAAAGTGGGAGAGACCCGTCATGTCCGTGTTGTGTAACCTGTATGGCGTGCCACTAGACCGTGCAACTGTAGGGGCCGTGGCTGGGTGCTGCCGTGGGGAATGCAACCCGGGTTAATTCTTCTTGTAACATTAAATAGTGGCAAATTAGTATTTTTTTATTTTTTTTTAGATTGAGTCATCATTAAAAGCATTATCTATAATCGAATAGTGCATGATACGCCTATAAAGAGGAGTACCTGAACTTTAAGTCTGTGCTTCACCAAATGCTTTTTTAACAATACAGGTTCTCTAAGCACAGGCACTGATAGAGGCAACAAGATTAAATCTGGCCAGGTAGAATGCACAGGCAATTATTCTCAATACCCTCTCATTGTCAACTTACTAAGTGCTGGATGGAATGAGTTTTCTCTGTAATATAATCAGTGCAACAGCACAGCATGCCTGGGGTTTTTTCAGTGGATATCTGTCACCATCTAGGACTAAACTGGCATGGAGGAAAAGAGGCAGTATGGTTTCATGGGGCCCAAGTTGAAAAGAAAAAGTCCCACAGAGCCCATAAACATCTCCTGGCTGTTAATTTATTTACCTCCTCTGAGGCTCAGGGGCGTTATCTGCCACAGTGACAGTCAGGGTGTAGGAGCGGCCCACCGTCAGGACGACACCGGGTGCCACCGTGATCAGGCCTGAGCGGTTGTCGATGGCAAAGTCTCCCTGACTGCCAGCCAGGATCCTATATGATAATTGCCCATTGGGACCCTCGTCTGCATCCAGCGCTGTCAGCTGACAGAAAAGCAATATGGTTACCTTTCCGTGTAAATTTTCTATGTGGTCAAATAGTGTAAATGACATACAGTGTTACGGAACCATTGCAAATGTCAAATTCTTGTAGGCAGATATAGAAATATCTCGACATGATCTAATACATCTAACGCAATGAAAGGTAGTCAAGGCAATTATACATTATGTTCAAAATGGGAAGGAAAAATAACAGTAATGCTTAACATCTGCTTCTTTAACTTATGCCAAACTTAATCAAATTATGTTTAGGAGCTGACTATAAAGAGAATCAGAAAGCAGTAATGTGCAGTGCTGTAAGAGTACCGTGGCCGGGTAGCTTCAGATATTTCTCAATGGGCCAATTTAGATTTCATTCACAGGTAATCATACATATATATATATACACTTTTTTTTTTTTTTTTCCATTTGTGGGATTATTTCCTTTTAAAGAATCCCGTTTTTAATATTCAAGACATAATGCTGCACAGTTTAGGTTTAAACTTGCTTTCTTAGCATGGTTAGCTATATATGGCAAGAAGCAGCAACTCAAGGATGGGCTCAGTAAGGCAGAGAATGTCATCACCTTTCAATCAGCTTTTCTGCCAATACACATACCTTAATATTATCCGTGCAATAAAAAGTGTGAGGTCAGGCGTTACATAAAAAGCAGCGGTGCCCTGGGTATTTTTTGTTTTTGTTTCAGAGTATGAAATTGAAACATGTGGGATGAGTGAGTAGAGAGACAGTTTTAATGGCAGGAGAATGCAGAGCACATCGCCACCTCTCCCGTGTCCTATTACCACACAGTGTGTGACTGCATTTATATTACCGGAAAAGGTTTACACTATGTCACTAGACATTGTGACAAAAAAAGGTTAATGAACAATAATACAATTCAATAATTTTACTTCTGCAGCACGGGTTTCGACAAGCTACTCAGAGCCTAGAGGACACTACTGCCGTAAAATAAAGCACTGCTGGGCATGCAGACATTTAAGCCTAAGGCTACCATTAAAGATATATTAACTGTCTAATTTGCAAGGGATTAGCGTTGTTACAAGAGAGCACACTTCAACTTTTTGCATGGCACGCTAAATCTTGTATCAAATGAACCACTTTAATTTTGAAGTTTGAAGTCATATTAATACATTTACATCTTGAGCATTACTTAAACAATCATGTAAAACATTCCTCATCTATTCATTCTCATTTCTATTAAAAAGACTAATGCTTTTTATTTAGAAATAAGCTTTTAAGGAATGACATTGCTAATCCAGTAAAAATTATAGTAAATTGCTTGTGAAAACAGTTATATAAAAAAGAATGACGTATTGGTTACCTGTAATACACTGCCCCCAGGTTCCATGTCAGTGTAAACATTGACACTGTATGAGACATTGCCGAAGGTTGGAGTGTTATCATTGGCATCAATCACCAAGATGTTAACAGTCACTGGGGTGCTTTGCTGGACTCCGTCAAATGCCACCATCTTTAGAGAGATAATTGGAGTAATAAAATGTAATAATGTCATTAATGCAACGCACACATTGTCTTTTTACATCAAAGTTAACGCTCCGTTTAAAAAGATAAAAAACATTATTTAGAACATATTATCAGAGTAGAGCACTGAAATCCACAACTCGTCAGGTCTTTGGTTATTTGTGTGCTATCCTTAATGAAACAAACATGGAAGAGACTTTTTGTTTCTTTAACCATTCACTGCTTGTAAGATGGAGGACCAAAATGTGTATTTGAGATCTTGTTTAGGCATGACAAAAAAGTCCAATGAGTTCCAATGACCAGGGGACTGGGTGCAGTGGGGGGGTGAGGGGGGGGGGGTCACCAAATATATTCACATGGAAGACACCTTTATCCAGAGTCTCATATACAGTTAAAATTCCTAAAAAATATTCACCCATTAAATATGTTTCTTGACTGTTTAATTAAAAAGAAATACTTTTAAAGCACCCATGCTCATTCAATACGTTTGGCTGAACTCCCCATAGTACCTTTTTAAGTAAAGACCCAACCTTTTCTTATACATAATTATTTAGGGCGGTAGACTATACCAAAATTGATGACAGTAACATAAAGTGGAGAAGGCCATCCTAGGCAACGGATGTATCCCTAACCCGACGCAGCATGTGAAACGGGACTCAGAGACTCGTGGCACCATTTTATTCAATATCTTGCAGGTGGTAAAATATGCAGGGCAAGATCCTCTTAGTGAGCTTTTTTTTTTTATTCAAGAAGAAGAAAAACAAGCTGGTTTTTACATATTTGTAAAGATTGACATGTTCTTTCTACTCAAACACTGCATTCACCGCTAAGCTGTAACACTGTCACGTCCGAGCACCAGAAAGGACAGGCTAGGGACAGGCATTCTTAACCACCACAAAGTTTAATGTAACTCTGCACTTATTCAGCATAGGTAGATTTTACTCTCCAAATGAGTGTGCCTAGCTGCAGTTTCTTTTAGCTGCAGTTTAGAACAGTGGCCTTTCCCAACTTAAATGTCAGTCAAGAAAGAATTATCATTTGAGGGATGCTTGAGGTCGGACTGAACAAAGAGCGAGCTAATTCACATCAATTGGCACGTACAGCAGGGATTTTATCCAGAGACTGTCCAAGGGAAACACTGTGTAATGCTCCAAAGTGCACCACACAGAAAAAAGTAACACAAGTCACATCTAGTCTCTTCTCCTGTATGACTAAAGTAACGGTGAAGTTTTTAAAGGCAACTTAGAGTAAAAACAGCGCTGTCCTGCTACTCATCAATGAGAACCTACTGTCCAGATTCGTAATGGTAAGTACTTTTAAAGATTGTGTAATTTTAGAAGACTGTAAAAGATTGTTATGACTTTTCCACCGCAAATAAACAGTCATCAGCACACTTCATGAATTTTACAGCACTGAATGAATAATCAATTAAAGCACTCAGGGCATGATTCACAAAGGTGTTTGTGTCTTTTCTCTAGCTGGAGGGGGGGTATATATTTGTTTGTGCGTCTTAGCAATGTATTCAGCACCGCGACACCACAGTCAGTGTATATACGCTCACCACCCCCTCTCGTCTTGGTAAATCAGGCCATCAAGTGTTTTAGATGTAATAGCTGCGACTAGGGTTGGGCCGGTAGACAGTATAGCCAGTAACATATGGTGTGAACATAATACTGGTTTCAATTTAGTCTGACTGCTAGTTTTCCATTTCAGTCACTAAGCGCAGGGGCCAATGTGGGGACTTCCTTCCATTCTGACAGAAGAGCGTTAGTGAGGTCAGAGTCCAACGCTGGTGAGCTTCACTCGCCGTCACTCCAGCCCACGCTTGGCATGGCACATGGTGATCATAGGCATGGACTGTATTTTGGAAGGTCTGAGATCTATGGCCCAAGCCAACCCAAGCTATGAGGCATGACTTCTCTTCAGTAGAAAACCACCTTTGTGGTATTTTCATACCATGAAGAAAAACAAAAAACAAACAGACCCATATAAAAGGGAGACCTCACACAAATGGCACATACAGAGAACCCTGGTCCCTAATGGTCACCAAATTATTTTCTTGTTGTCAATAGATTTACTTTTGAAACAAGATAAGGAGATTTGCAAATAATAATTACAAACAAGCAATTAAGGGTAAAATAAAAGGGAAAACTAGCAGACCCTTGGGTACTCAGTCTCCTCACAACAGGTATAAATTGCGTTTCGGGCTAATACAGTGTAAAATAGTGTTTTCTAGCCACATCTCTGTTAAACTTCCTTCTTCTTTGAAGATCCATTTAAACCCAGATGATTTTCATTAGCCTATCAGCAGTAAAGACATGTATTATCTTATAAAGAAACAACAACATATGTACATATAGTTGACTCATTCCATTTGCCTGAATTGGCTGATTGCGGAAAGACGATTCGTTACGGCACAAATCACTGCCAAAATGCTCAGAATAAAATGGGAGTCAAAACAGTTGTCTATTTCTACAACAGCGAGCCTTGGAGGCTGTATCTGCCTTTGTTAGCCAAGGAAAATCTGAAAGTCACTTTACATGATACAGGCAATGAACTGCCGAATATATCTTACGGTTTACCCATTAGTGTAGTGAGAATTATATAGAAAATTTTGTAAAAAAATTCAGCAAAACTCAACTATAGGAGATAGGAACACTGCCCTTGATCGTTAAGGTAAAAAATGAATTGCACAAGTCAGTGAGCTAAAGTTCTGCACTGAATTTCAATATATATGACATATGATGAAACATGGCTGTGACTTGCAGTGTCTGTGAATTTGAAAAGTCTCACAAACGTATAAAATGCAGAGACAAAACATGTAACATTATGTAGAGTTCGCTGAAATTATTGCTGTGTTTCAGTATGAAATCCTGAAACACAGAGTATTCGGGTCCTGGTTCTTGATGGGTCCTGGTTATGAACCCTCAGTTAACCAAACACTGCTGAAGATATCTGAGAAATGTAAGGCTTTCACATTAGAAGGAGCATTCACTGTTTGTGAATATTATGTTTAACCTTTAGAAAAAAACAAACAAAGAGCAAGCATTGTTGAGCCCAGTCAAATTGTTAGTTTAATTCCATAGATTATTACAAATCATTCCTAGTCTCAGCACTGGAAAACTAATACTACCCCTTAAAAGATAAAATAAAAAATTTGACAAGTACAACTTCTAGTAGTAATGGCTACATTTGCTAATTTCGTTGGTTGAATAAATGTGATAATGGTTATGCATTTAATTTAGAACAATGTCAGCAATTTTCTGTTGAAAATCAGAGTACTACAAGACATATTCAGATTCAGATTTTTGTAGGTATTTTGCTGCTGGTAATGTTGGGAATCTGATCAAACAGGCCTATTGTGGCATGCAGCCCAGAAGGACAGGCAATCTGAGGGGCCAAACCCACTGTCAGGACTTCTTACACACACCTGAGTGTGGTTTACTTGATAAGAATGGCGGGCAATATAATTTACAAAGTGGCCTTGGGAACTAGCATTACATCATCCTGCAAAGGAGGCAGCATTTTAGGGTTTTATGGACTTTTCATACGGGCAGTATGTTATACTGTGGTACTGTCAATGAGCTGGGACTACAGAGGTGGCGCAGATGTGCCCAAAAATCACAGTCATATATGCACCCTGGCAGTCTGATACACAACATGATGCACTGAATCTGTGTCAAATGTACCTACTTCTGCTTACTATAACCATTCATTTAATTTCAGATGATACTTCCAAAAAGATGCACACTCTTTACATATGTTGTCACTAAATTGACCTGAATGTAAACGTTAGATAAGATAAGATGATGTCGGCAAGCTGCAGCTGCAGGGAGAGGCATGCAGACAATGCGACACTGCTGTGACAGGAGGTGCTGCAGAGTGCAGGTGTGGTGAGACAGTCACATGTGCGTACCTTGAAGCTGTAGTTCTTTTGTACTTCACGGTCCACAGGCATCAACAGTGTCAAGTAGCGTGCAATCCCTGAAGGTGTAATTCTGAAGATCGCGTTGTAGTTGTCCAAGGAAATTGTTAACATAGGGTCTTTTGTCTACAAAACACGATTTTAAAAGAACAGGGAAAAAAAGGTTATTAGTGTTTCATTATTCAAGTAGCATTGTACAAACCGTTCAATGAAATGCATACACTTTAAAGTCCCTTTGGGGAAAATAAATAATCAATAAACAAATAAATAAAATTTTTAAGACTCTCTGACAAAACTGACAATCAAGAAATTGTTTTGCAAAACAGTGGGTGGAATACTCCATTTTCCCCCTATAGGAAAGCTGCCACTATTGTTGCAGTAACAAACTTATATACTTAAATACTATTTATTTTTAAAATATGTGTATGAAACCATTTTTCAAAACCAAACTGCCAGTTGACACAATAATCCTTACCTTCACTCCTAGGCTAGAATTGTGAATTCGATCAATCAAAATGTGCATCTCATCACGGCTACACGTGTGAACGCGGCAAGGAAGAATACAGGCAAGGAGGGTTTTTTGCTTATTAACAAAAAAAATTAACGCTTTTTGGGCCCATACGCCTTTGGGCCACAATTTCTCTGGAGCGTTGCAACCTAGCAAAAATAAATTCAGCTACAGAGATCCGATATATAATTAAAATAACTGTAAGTAGCATGGCTGTGAACGTGGTAAAGCTCAATCATTTAGAGAAACATTTTAGTTTAATGTCTAAACATAAAACACAAGTACACGGTTACCCTGCTAATGTTTACCTAACAATGTTTACACTGTACCGTGAACAAACTTTACTAAATAGTATTTCAAAAAGTTTAACTTGTTTATAAGTATAAGCCTGGAATTATCAAACTCTCTGATACCAGCTTTTAACCATGATCAGCCCCCTTTATTTTGTAACAGGGCATTTCAAAAGACACTGAAATCATGGTTCCTATGGCAAAAGGTTTGGGACTGCCAGTTTTCTGATATACATTTCATTAAATTTAATTCACAGGAGACCCTCCTCATTTGCCAAGGATGTAATTTCTAGAGGTGGATGGTCAGTATCTTTTCCGGACAATGTTTTCTACCTGTTGTTGCGTTAAAAAGACCACCACTGAATGCGATAATATAACTATTTTTTTGCTCCTGGAAGTAAGTGAATACGCGTTATTGTGCTGCAAGCCAAATGATCATTTAAATCTTATATATATATATATATATATAAAATTTAAAACATTTAATATATATTTAATTAAAAACATCTCCAAATGATCATTTAGCTTGCCATAAATGTCCTTGGGTTGGCAGGGACCAGTGAACCTTGAAAACACTAAAACAAAGACAGAATTGATGCTTCCCGAGGGCTTCTTGGGTTAGGGTTAGGCATTTGGCCAACGTATCTGAGAATGTAATCATGACAAGTATTGTAATTAGTGAATTAGGTAGAGAGGATCTAAGTAACACATTACTGGAGAAGATTGCACACACTACTACAAAACGCATGCAAAACTCCAAGCAATACCTATGCTACAAAAAAGAAAATGAACACTTCACATATCTAAATTGCACCGCTCAACAAAAGTCACAAAATACCTACAGGCGTAGCACCGGGTGTGAGCTAAATGGAGGAGACAAAAGACAAGCAGGGCATGGCAGGAACATATTTAGCATTGTTTGGTGATCAAAAGGAACAATGTTTTACCAAAGTTATTAAAAATCAAACCCTCCCTAAATGAGTTTGATTTGTAATGATTTGTTACTTTCTTACAATAAAAGATTGAAGATGGAACAAGTTATTTGCAACTGTACGCTGTTTGAAATTCTGGAATCATCTGGAGATTGAGATGATCAAATGAACATGTTTATTTATGGCACTGTGAACCGTTTACTTGAACGTCTGAATGAATGCTTTTATCACTGCAATAGTTGTGCAATGTCCATTCGTGCATCCGTTGTGCATCTTAATGGAGAAACCATGTTTATGGCTCTGGTATGTGGCGGAGTACAGTTTTCTTTTCATGCGGTCAATTGCTTTAGTAATGTCTTATCAAACAAGGTAATTAAATATTTCCTGATTTCCAACTCTTTCCCATTAGTTGAGAAACATTCCTAAATACGCAAAACAGCGTTGTGTGCAAGTCAATCTGGCGTTTTTGTTTTTGTTTTTTACCTCCTCAATGTCTTTATCCAGTGCAATTATGCTGAGGGGCCCTGTAGAATTGGCACCACTGGAGATTGTGGTGCCCACTGGGGCTGATTCTATGATGAAGCCTTGGTAAGTGGATAGCTGAAAATATGGGGCCTGATTATTCTCATCTAGAACTTCAATGTTCAAACGAGCAAAAGTGGGTAGGGGGTGCCCATTGTCTTGCTCTGCCTGGGAATGAAAGAAAAAACAAGAACAAGATCAAAATAGATCTTGAGAAATTGAATCCCGTTTTTACATCTAAAGCATACACAATCTTGTACATTTGTCTTTTCTTTTTCCATTAATCAAGTTGCACAGATATTTGTACATTTTCGGTAGCAAAAAGTCATAGAAACATTAAATAAATGCATGATATTTCACAAATTGAGTGTTAGACTGCGTTGTTCATTAACTGCAAAACCATTGTATGAAAGTGGAATCTGCTAATAAAAAACTATTTGGGCTACCAGGAGGGATTTTAGCTGCCCAGAAAACAGAACACACTAGGACCTGGAGACTATAAAATAGACAGAGTACACAATGACAAAATGGTGTGTACCTAAGAAACTGTAAGACTGCTGTAATAGGAAGTAAGACTGACTTCTGCTTGAATTGCTACTCAAAGGTTCTGGGCAGTCTGGGGGAAAAGGTGATCTGAAAGACGGTTTCCAGTGAGAAGGTGATGAAATTCTGAGCCTACACTTTCCGGCCTGGAGAGGGACATGCTCCAGCTGATCGTCTGGTTTAAAGGGCCCAAGTTTTTTTCTGTTTGTTTAATAGATAAAACACAGTAGCCCTTAAGCTTTGTAGTTCATTCTCCAATACAAGAAGGACTACAACCATCAATGAGAAATACATTCTTAGAAAGGTACATGTTATTATAAAAACAAATATTTTTCACCTCATAAAATACAACTTCCATTTCAAGGTACTTGTATAGTGGACGGTTAAAGTGTTAAAGTTCATAGTGATAGTTTACAGTGTCAACTGTCAATCAGCCTCAACGTTCAGCTGTCAACAATGCTAATTAAAAATATTTTTCTTTTTGAGACAGTAAAGTAATTGAAAGAACTGCAAACACTGAATAAAATCTGCCGCAAAACACACAAAACAATTTCCCCATACATTTAATTTCCCTAAAACGTAAAATATTTTTTAGAAATGAACCGTAAACACGGATAATCCATTTTAAATAGACCCACTGTACATACTCTTACACACAAATATGTGACTGCCACGAAAAGCCAGAATGGAGACATCAGCATGCAATATCATACACTTTGCTTGACTCTGCGCGGTTACAAAACATCAGGACCTGGTTATTTACACGGTCAACCTTTTTGTCTTAATCCTGATGCATTAATATGCAGGGAGGTTTTAGGAGGGATCTGCTTAGAGAAAAGAAAGATCCACACTCATTCAAAAAGGATTTTCTCTTCAATGCTGTCACTCATTAAGAAGAAGAGGAAACTGGGGTTAAGTCTTCACGTACAAAAGCCAAGTAGTAAATGAATGGGTGCTTGTGTCCAAGCGTTACCTAAATCCATCAACTCTCATTTCCATGTCCGACACCAGAAATAGAAGCCCACTAGACTGCTCATTGCTCGTCTGCAAACTCTTTCCGACAGAGCGGACGTTTTCTGAGAGAAGTAGCCATAACAAGGTACATTTTCAAATGCTGCCCTTCTCATTTCTTCTGTGCTAATATATGCCATGCACCTGTTGCCATACCCCTACCCCGATATTCTGTAGAAGGTTACTTATTTGTTTTTCCCTACCATTTTTTTCAGCTCCAACCAAATGTAACATACAGGAGTACACACTCTGACTCAGATAAGGAAGTTATGGGAGTCAATGGGAGCCCTTTCATATATTTTATATATATGATATATTCACAGTGTGAGAATCCGTCTTGCTAGTCAGCTGTTCCTTACAGATCACCCCTGTCCTCAGCTTGGTACATGACCTTCACACTTCTATGAGGAACCTATTTCAAAAGCACATCCTTTATTGCATTGGAAAATTGCATTCGGAGTGGAACTTAAATTTCAAAACTGTTTAGGAATAGGACACATTTGACTGAAATTAGCATATAGAGACAAAAAACTATAGGTCAGTTTTGGAAACAGTTGAAAACATCACAAAGCCTTAATTACGTGCTTTAAGTCTAATTACCTTAATTACCAAGCTAAATGTCTGGTACAGTTCTCTGTTGATAGGTTTCAAAAGTCGGAGCTCAGCTGTCGTTTGATTCAGTACAAAGTATTCAGCATAGTTTTCTGGTTGACCTGAAAAAAAGATAATTTAAGAGATGGTGGTAGTGAGAACTTCTTTCATTTCTAAATAATTGCCAAGCAAACTCAGATAGGTCAATACTGAAGTAAAGACGTAATTTCTGAAAAGACACAGAAATATGAGCTAGAATTATAAAGTTTAAGAAAATAAATTCTGGACTGCATGTTTCAGAAAAATACATTGAAACAGAATATATTACTGTTTCGCATTAGAGTCCAAGAGTGGAGAAGTTTCCTGAAACTCAACTAACGCAAGGCCCAATATTTCAGAGTGCCCAAGTTTGAACATCATTGTTGATAGAAACCTGAATAACATCAGTGATGTGACTGATGGTGTGGTTTCCGTCATGCATGGGTGTCTGGTTTAGAGGCCTCTTTTCACAGTTAGTCAGACTCCCATTGGGGTGAGGCTTGTTAATGCATTCACGCTGTTCCCTTACCAAAGCAGGGATAATAGTGAGTTGTTACTGATTAATGGAGACATTGTGCAGGGCAGATACCTACCAATAAGGATGGAGTAAAGAATTCCTGGTCGATCCGACGGAGGTTGTATGTTTCGGTCCTGGTCAATGGCACGAATGACGGGGGTGACGTTAACTGGGTTAACTCTGCTCTGCAACAGAAATATGGTTTTTACTACAAAGGTTTATGTACTTAACTTATCCATTGAGGCTGTGAACCGATGTCTGCTAGCTAGATATCCAGGTGACTGGCTAGCTAAAGATAGCATTCGTCCCAGGTTAAACATATTATTCAAAACAGAATATAAAAACATCTTGATGTTTACTTAGCCCAAGGGATGTATGCTAGCAGAGTTGCCAGGTGGTAGCAGGTTAAAGGAAGGAGAACAACATACTTTCTAAATGTCTTGTATTTCTTTCAGCAGGTCCTGCTCCTTGTTCTCTGTAATGCGTGATGTGTCTCTCTCACGGTCAGATAACCTTGTTCTTTTTATTTACTACACTGACATAGTGGCACATGGCACACTCATTTCAGAACACAGAGCACAAGCTTTGAGCTGGCAATAGGAGTGCCCATACCTCTAAAGCGTTGTGTAAATTACGCCTGTTGAAGACCGGACTACTTAGAATCGAGATTCAGATTAAACGGCTGCTTTGTTAGCATCTGTTCAGATGAAAGTCAGTATAATATATATATACACACACACACATGGTGTGGTGGAACAGTGATTAGCGCTGCTGCCTCACAGTGCCAAGGGTCCCAGGTTCAGGTCCTGGTTCGGGGTGCCTGCCTGTGTGGAGTTTGTAAGTTCTCCCTGTGTCCGCGTGGGTTTCCTCCAGGCCCTCCAGTTTCCTCCCACCATCCAAAGGTTGTGGGTTAGGTTGATTGGCCATGCTAAATTTCTGTGTGTGTGTGTGTTGCCCGGCGATGACCTGGCATCCTGTCCTGGGTGTATCCCTGCCTTGCGGCCTATGCCTGCCGGGGTTGACCCCGGCATCCCCGTGACCCTCACCAGGATAAGCAGTTTGGAAAATGGATGGATGGATAACACAGAATCATACACTCAATTGAACAAACTTTTTTTACACCCTGTGTGCGTCACTGTATGTAAATGTGATGCATTAAAGGCAATTAAAGGTTCACTTACTTCCTCCCATGCAATGCCCATCCAGATACCTAATAAATTGCACTCAAATAGCATCCCCTTTGGGAGAGATTAATTTCCCTGGATCGCAGTGTAATCCTTATCCCCTGTAATTACAATGGCTGAGACCGCTGTATACCAAATCCCTCCAGTGCTGTACAATGATGATTAACTTCAATACCCTTCCAAGCAACCTTTAACTCCTTTATCATAAGAATATAACCCTGAGAAAGTACATATTTTACCATAAATAGTAACATGCAAGTGTTTTTGAGTGTACCAATTTATTAATTATGCACATACATCTTAGAGCTCTAGAAATCCCTCCAAATTAAATAAGGGGCCCCTGTATTGCACAGTTACTACAATAAAACTGTCAGGAAGTTAAAAACAAGACTAGCTGAAATTGGCACCTTTCCTCCAAGTTTTTCTTCATTTGAAAATTACTCAGGGTAGTAAGTTCTCCCCGCATGTCTGCATTGGTATTCCTCAACATTGGCCATGTATGTTTGGGGCTGTGTCTGCGTGTCTACTGCAATATGATAGACTGGCGTTCAGACCTGGTACATTGCCTCTTTTTTAAAAATAGCAATCAAAAATGTGAGGGGATCTGCAACCTCTGAATTTCCTGTATATTTTCCCTACGTTCTCATCTATTCAAAGGAACTGGATGTCAGAAAGAAGATTGTTCTTTCTAAAAAAACATTTGGAAAACAAAAGACACCTTGTGACAGCACAACTTAAGTCAAACAGTGTGAAAATGCACCAGTATTGCATGATGGAATGGTAAAATATCTGGAGGAATATCATTAAGGAAGAAGAAAAAGTGCCCTCACCAATGCCCTTTCTTTTCAAACTACATTATACATATGGATGTCTCTCCCAGAAAATGAATTTAAATATAAAAAACAAAGAATGATTCATTCTCACCAGAAACGTGTGCCCAGGGAGATATTCTGGGGCCTAACCAAACTATAGCCCTGCTTTGATGGCTATTTCAGAACAACAAGATGCTGCCTTTTATAAAGGCGGCTCTCGATTCGTCCAAAGTTCAGCTGTAGCAATTCCGTGTCAGCCGCAGATCGATTTTATACCTGTGTTACACACAGGCCGGTTGCGGTCTCTCTACGTGACGTCTTTCCCAGCGACACCGCTACTTGTCAGCTCACCACCTGTCCTGCGAGCTGCCACAGGGGCACACAGGTCACAGACGCTGGCATGATCTACTGCGTTACTTCATCCGCAGTTAACTTGACAGTGCAACCCTTCTCCTAGCCTCCTGCAGAGGCCAAGTGTTTAGATCTCAGTGGTATCTCAAAAAGTATCGGCATCAGGCCCTTTTAATTTAATGGAACTTCAACTTCAAAACAATTGCGCAATAATGAATACAACGCAATGGACTCCCTTAACAGTGAAAGCATCCAAGCAGTACTTCAGGTGTAACCTTACCACTATTAGTTTGTTTGTGCAAATTCTTCCATCGAGAAATCCCAGGCAGAGACATGTCTCTCACACAATCTTTTTAACTTTGGAAGTTGAAGGAAAAGAATATGCATAGAAAGAATCTGCAATTATCCTTAACTTTAAGTGTCTCTGAAACAGAGAAGCACCCAAATTTACCATTATGGAAATAATAAAGAACAGTCAGAGTCAATTAGGTTACTTTAGTGAAATTCCCCGTTTCTTTTAAACACATTCCAGAAGAGAAATCAGCTCTGCTGTCCTGTGTAATACCATCAGTGATTCACCCCTCTCTGTCTTGTCACCTTTTCTGTTTCTTTTCGTACTCGGATATTGGCCTTCAAAATAAATGTATCAAGAAAGGAGCTCTCATTCAAAAAGAAAGAAATCGGGGGTGGCTAACTGGCTGATTGCAAGTATAAGATGACAAAGAAGGGCTTTGGAAGCTTGATACGGGTATGTCTTGGAGCTTATTACTTCCTCCCCGTCTTCCAATTTGGATCGTTTTTGGTTTTATTTAGGGTTCTCATTCAGATTTTCATCTGCTGCTAGTTAGAATGTAAAGCAAGTTAAATCTAAATAAAAAACATTCAGTGTGAATGTTAAAGAAGGGTGAAAGAAGGGTGTAATCTGCCCTATTTCTATAGCATAAATGTCCACAGCTGTCTTAGGCGCCAACATTTTGACTGAGGGAGACGAGATGATGAGGCAGTGGGGTAAGATTATTCATAGCGCTATGACTGACAAGCCCCAACAATGATGAATTAATATTGGCAGGAATTCGTGGCTTTTCAGAGGTGGCACGATGCACTCATACCGGCTCATAGACTTTTTATGTTTCCGCTGACTGACAACGCAATCTGCATAATCTGCCTAAATATTTTTGTAAGCTGATGACTTACAGTTCACTTTTCTGGCTGTGTTTCTGTAGGTCATTTGATTATGTGCTGTGAATAAAGCAAGTGCAGTAAACTTATAATTGGTTCCATGAAATGTGTGTTTCTTGACACTTCTAGTATTACACAGACCGCATAACGTATTAGACTTACACAAAATGTAATCATTGCAAACCCTTTCTCCACCATCTATCCTCAAATATACTGAACTCCATTTTCAAAGTTAGGTTCCATTGCAGGTAATTGAGCAATAACTGCACAATAAACACCTCTCAAAGCAATGCTACAAATACATCAGTTGATCTCAGATCTTGGATGCCCCCAGTTCCCGGTTCCAGAAAAAAATAATTGCTTTATCTGCAATTGAAATGCATTCTGTCACCTAATTTAATATGGTATATTCCTGCTGCTTCAATAAAATTAGCATAGGAGGTTCTCATACTGTGCATGATGTATGACATTTCTCTGGGTTTCCTACCGAGATGAATTGTGACAGATGCGTCTCAACATGCTGTACAGCAGAAAGCACTGAATGAGCCGCTTCACATCGCGCGCCGTCCGACACAGTTGTCAAGGCCTACCGGGTCAGTGAGCTCCGCGATGGCAGCCCTGTAGGTCAGCGGGCTGCAGTCACGGGTGTTGTTCACCAGAGTGCAGGGCAAAAACATGGGCCCCAGGTCGTCGCCATCCAACACATCCACTGTCAGTGTCGTGGTGGTGGTCCGTCTGTCACTCGCGAATGGAGCCCGGTCCTGTAGAAAAGTTTACCTGGCTGCTATCACTGGTATTTTAACGGTTTGATGTCCGTCAATGTAGCCACACATTTCTAAGTACACTATTTCTACAAATAAATGAAAAACAAAAGGACAGGAGTAAACTCATTCTTGTTTTCTTCAAACAGGCTTACAGATTCAAATCGCAGTCTAAAGTGAACAAAAGCCTTCACTGATATGATTCATGTCACGGCCAACTGAGGGCCAGACCAAATCAGTCTCGCCATTATAGGAGTCGTAAAGAGCAATTCTACGCGAAATAACGCAGAGCCAATTCAAGCTCTTTTCTGCCTTCAGAAAAGGCCAATCGCCTATGACTGGAGATGGGGGGAGTGGACTGTTATCGCTCGACCAAAGCTAAAGATTGCCAGCTATAACCCACATCGCAAGCCTTCAGAAACAGAAGGGAATTTTATGTAAATAAGTGCATGATTGGTACTAAAAGGTTAATTAAAATGAATAATTTTGTAATAACCCTATGAATTTGATGAAAAATAAAATAACCTGTGAAAGTGTGAGCCCTACAGTCCTAACTATTCACAATTTGGATTTAATCAAAAAAAAACTATGAAATATTTGACTATGTGACTAAAGGTAATTTGATCCATTCCTAACTGGTAAGAGTAATACAATACAGCATACAATACATATACAATCATAATACAACTTATTTTAACAGTGAAAATCCAGTACGCTTCAATTCTTTTTTGTAGGTGAGCATGTGCATGGATCACTTTAGGCTCTAACTACTATTATGCCTGCTTATGAGACAACATTACTGAACTGTTCATACATTTATTTTGAAATGGCATACCACACTGAATTGTTACACAGGAAAATTGATAGTCTTGTTTATTTTATGTCTGACTTTTAGTGTAGACAACTTACATTAGCCTGAACGATGACCAGGTAGCGAGTTTTTTCCTCATAGTTAAGCCTCTCCCTCAAGACAACAGCTCCAGAGAGGGCAAGCGGGATGTTAAATGTTCTGTTCGATGTCTGCCGGAAAGAAACGAAAAACACATTAAGAGAGACATCATTCTCTAAATTACCTAGCTATATGTCCTGGCTAATAATAATGTGAAATAGCAATTAGGATACGGGACTGAAGAGCAAAAGTTTTAATGAACTCAGCAGGGGAATAATGCTACTTATTGAATGTGAATTAGTTAATTACTTCCAATTAACTATATTAACGTCAAACACAAGGAAAGCAATTAAAAGACAACAATGTTAGTTGCCCTGAACAAAGCAAATAATTAATGACATGCAGGGCTATTGGCAAAGCCGCCCTCTTTTGATTATTTGCGAAGAAGAACAAGGGTCCTTGTCTATATCTCGGCAATGTGACACATATAATGCACATAATGAACGCATTATTCCTGTTAATTTGACTTACTGGGTCATTGGGATTGTACTGAATCACATATTCTATTTGTCCATTTGGGCCATCATCAATATCAGTCGCTCCATTATTTCCAGAGAAGCCAGTGAAAATGGTGGTGGCAGCAGGGGTGAGCTGCAAGAGGGCAGTTAAAGAAACATATGAAGAAAGGCTACTAATAATAAAAGCCCCAGAGCTGGTTATCTTTTCCAACAATTCGGTTGATAGACTTTGGAAGCACTAAACACGTGTGAAAGTCGGGAGTAACCCACACAAAAGAAACTGATTTTTAAAAAGGTTTTGTCCTGTCAGTTTTTTCTAATCATTTTTTTTTTTTGGTGATTCCAATTTTTACTTTTAAATGGCAAAGTACATTTACTACTTTGGTAAGAAGAGATTAATGAGCTTTGAATGTCTTTGGATGTCAGCAT
The DNA here is from genome assembly GCA_025775045.1 of Hiodon tergisus. Lineage (NCBI taxonomy): Eukaryota > Metazoa > Chordata > Actinopteri > Hiodontiformes > Hiodontidae > Hiodon > Hiodon tergisus. The sequence continues at coordinate 16,733 of JAOVYW010014503.1, read as the reverse complement.
TAATGATAAATCCGATATTATTTACATACATTGGCATTTTGGTCTCTAACACATGGGGTGCGGGGGTGCAAATATAACTTTTGAAAAACTAAGAATGAACAGCCCAGAAGGTCAGAGGTCCTGTAGGAAAAAAAGCTAGGATAAATATGATGCCATTTCTGGAGCAAGTAATTAGCAAGCAATTATCAGTTATTTTGACCATTTCGTAACCTTCAAATAAAACATACTAATTAACCATAAATTATGAAGAAAATTAGCTAAATTCAACATAATTAGTACCAATTCATTAAATTTTTCAGACAGAATATGCATTTTAACCTTAGAAAAAGTCTAACGTCTGTTATGTTTTAGTCTATGCCTGCAAAAATAATTATAATGAACATTAATATAATCATAAGTCATTTCATATATATGCATATTGTCAGCATTAAATTAAGTAGCCTTGTAACTTTTGAACTCTCAACTTGATATGACTATGAAAGTAATAATGTCAGTAATTGTAGAATACAAATTGAATCTTTGCACAGTGGCTGTTTACGAGATCTAGCAGATTGCTTCTGGGTTTAGACAATATTAGCAGCGGAGGTGGCTTTAACTGTTATTATGTCACGTTAGCTAAGACGAAGACAGATGCTGGCACCTGCATGAACTAAATTACATTGTAATAGCTGAGGAAGACGAATAGAAAAGTTTCTGATGGCGCACAGAAGTAGCTGAAAAGATGTAAATCTTTTTGGTATTCGACAAAGGCAACGATAACAAGCTTCATCAAGCACAGAAGAAAACAAAAATCAGCCCAGTATAAACAGCCAATTCCAATCTACTGCACTGTGCCTTCTGTAAATCAGCAAAAAAGCTAATATGGACAAAGGGCCTGCCTGTTTAATCAGCCATTCTGTAATCCAAGATTCTCACAGCTGCTGTAGCCTCTTCAGGACACTATGGGGATGGAAGAGAATGTGTCCATGGCCGCTGAATCGGTCCACGGTCCAGATTTTTAATCGTCTTATACGGAATCTATATATCCATAAGCAAGTGGTTCACAACCTGCCTGCTCACACACGTGGTTCACGACCTGCCTGCTCACACACATGTGGTTCACGACCTGCCTGCTCACACACATGTGGTTCATGACCTGCCTGCTCACACACTTGTGGTTCACGACCTGCCTGCTCACACACTTGTGGTTCACAACCTGCCTGCTCACACACGTGGTTCACGACCTGCCTGCTCACACACATGTGGTTCATGACCTGCCTGCTCACACACATGTGGTTCATGACCTGCCTGCTCACACACTTGTGGTTCACGGCCTGCCTGCTCATGTGCATTTACGTGCAAAAGCAAGCCCCTTCTGGATGGGTGCCATCTCAGTTTTAACATATTTAAAGATTCTAATATTATCGATATATACAGTGCCTTGCATAAGTATTAACCCCCCTTGGACGTTTCCACATTTTCTTTTGTTACACAGCAAACATGTGGGAAAAGGTTCTCTGGTCTAAGACCAAAACTGAACTTTTTGACCTTAGCCCTAAATGCTATGTGTGGCGCAAAGCTAACACTGCTCATCACCTCGAGAACACCCTCCCTGCACTGAAGCATGGTGGTGGTAGCATCATGTTGTGGGGATGCTTTTCAGCAGCAGGGACTGGGAAACTGGTGAGGATTGAGGGTTCTTCAGAAGAGCTTGAGTAACAATCTTGAAACTCCTGTCTGCTGGAGAGATCTAAAATTTTGGAAATCTAAAATTTTTGATTTTTCTACTCTTTTCTACTGACACACCATTGCAGAAAAAAAATAAAATATATATTTTACAGTAACTACTGTAGGTGGAACTTGATCTGTGACCGTCTTTACTAAATTTCAGACTATTAAACTGCCAGAATGAATAAATATACGGCAGCCATTTCAAAATCTGCATATGATTTAGGCCTACCTCACAGACAAGATTACTTTATAGCATGCATTTACATATTTTGATGCATTTGATGTTAGCTGCAAAGAATGCAACATAAAACATTAATCAAAGTTATTTAATCCTCGAGACAGCTTATCTTTATTTCTACATCATGTTCAGTGAGAAGCGAAAAGAGAGTTACTGTCTAGAGAAGGCATAAAGCTTGTCTCATGAGAGCACTAAAATAAAATGAGCACTTTCAAAAAAGCTCCTGCTATAATGACAAGAGTAAGATTCAGTGAAGCAGTTACCTATGTCTAAGAACATATACAAAAAAGGACTGATGTTATCAAGATACCACTGTAACCTGGTGCCAAGAACAAGGAGAACAATTAAGAATTCAAATAGTTGTCATGATTTATTTTATAAGTACTTCCATGGATCAGGAAGAGGTTTTCCTGTGTCCGTGGAGCTAGTTCCAAACATGCAACACTCTCAAAATCACCATGTATTTATTTAATATATCTGAATGTTTTTGAGAGACAAAATGACCATAAATTAAATTAAATAAACATTATTTATTTGTCATGGAGATGGGTAGAACTTTGGCTTTGTAGAATAAAATGACAATAAAAGTTATTCTGAATTCCTCATTATCTCACACATGCACACATGGTCAGTTCCAGTTGCTCCTTAAGTTTGGGGCATACCATATGGTTTTCACAGTAGTTTATGAGATTTGAAAGGCTTTTCTAAGCAAGGCTAGGGCTGTAACCAAATAGAAACTTTGGTAACTCGCTAATCGCACTTTACGTAAGTGTATCTAATACCGTTTTGATTTGTGTAAGTATCTTATGTCTTCTACATATAAAACAAAATGCTATCAAATGCTGTTATGTAAAAGTGCGATTAGCGGGTTGCCAACGTTTGGGTTGGTTCCAGCCTGGGCAAAGCTTTAGCTAAAGTCACTCACCTCATTTATTGCTACATAGTAGCGAGGCTGCTGGAAACGAGGCGCATTGTCATTGCGATCCCTCACCACGATCCGTACCTCATGTGAGATTACATTGCCGACAAATTCATTTGTACACAGAACCTGCACCACAATTGACTGGATGGAAGAGGGAGGCTGAAAGGCAGTGGGGGGGGGGGGATAGTTTGTCAAGGACAAATTATGCCGCTACGTTAAAGCAAAAGTTACCCTTATTCTTGTAGGTAGGCAGGCAAGTTTGAGGCGTTTGTCATGTCGTTCCTTATTAGCATTTCTGTTTTATTTATTTATATGTAGTCAGTATAGCTTCGTTTGTTGTAAAAAAAAAAAAAAACTGTAATTTGTCTTATCTCTGGATGTTACCGTTCAATCAACACATATACAGTAAACTTTAAAGCAGCACATCTCAGTCGAGAACTCTGAAGCAGCACACCAAAATACTCACATCTCAGTCGAGAACTCTGAAGCAGCACACCAAAATACTCACATCTCAGTCGAGAACTCTGAAGCAGCACACCAAAATATTCACATCTCAGTCGAGAACTCTGAAGCAGCACACCAAAATACTCACATCTCTGTCAAGAACTCTCCCGGTGCTATTCAAGAATAGCCTCTGTCTCACCGGATCCAGAATAACCCAGTATTCAAAATTGTTTTGTAAGGATAAAGAAATGGTCCGTAAAGGATCCTGAGCCCTTCCATTTATTTGCATATTTTCGACTAGCACCGTCCCTGGAGAAGGAGAAAAATAAAATCACTGATTATAGACAACAAAAAACCAGTTTATATATTTTTTTAAATATCAGAAGAAAGATAAGACAGATAACACACTCCATTTTATTTACTGTCAATAATTGCCTCTTTTGGATGCGTAATATCAAATTAAAATAGTGTGGACTATGCAATACATACAAGCTCTTTATAAAATATATTCAGAGAAGTTATTTAAGTTTTTTTATTCCTGAATCGTTCCACATTTTTATTTATTGAATTGTATAATTCAAGTGTATACTTTGTTGTTGCGCAGATTTATTGATATAGCGAATGTAGGAAAAAAATGTTTGTAAAATAATCCAACCAAACATTTTATCTCCATCAGAATTCACACGTCTGCAATTTTATAATCTATCCATACACATTCAATTTACCTTCAAATTATGCCAACTTTAGCATATAAAGAAACTGTGAAATAAAATGGATGCAGCAGTATTTCAGTAAATAAAATTGTCATAGAAATGTCCAGACAATACTTTTTTAGTGGAATGTCAATGTTAACGCAAAATCAACAACCCCAAATCGAACACGCTTAACTAGCCTAGTGGGCATTTAGAAAATTTAAATTATTTTCAATTTCTGAATACATTTCCTGACATCTGAAAGTCTATCATAGCCCTGGTCTTTGAGGGCTCCTGCCACCCAGCGTGCACCATTCCCTTAGGCCACACTGTAATTTCACCCATTGCCCAGTTCCATCTCTATTAATTGGTTGCCCTTAAGACATCATCCAAAGTTTATCAGGGGTTTCTCAGCCTCAGCGGCGTTTGAGTAACTTTCCAGCCATGCCTCACGAGAGTAGACCATGAGCCCAGGACTCTTACAAAACTCTTATGCAACCAGTCGCTGCTAAATGAACTGAGCTAAATTAGCGAATAGGTGCTGACACATCGTGCAGAGAAGAGCCATTAATGTCAGATCCCAGCAGACAGCCATGACTGTTCTCGTACTTTCCACTGTGAAAAGGGGGAGGCTGAAGTCGAGGTTAAGGCATTGGTTCTTTCATTTCAGCTCTTTTTTCCCCCATCTGCTTGCAGAAACTTTGCACTACTGCAGATGGAGGGGTTGGAGCAAATCCCCTGGGATGGCGACCCTTGCGCCAGAGAATTACAGCATATTACACTCTGCAACAGTCAATGTTACAGCAGCCTAATAGAAAATATTTACGCCAAATATAAAACTTGATTTTACATTTCATTATTTGGCTGTCTCTCGCATAACAAATAGCTGACAGATGAGTTTTGTGATCAATGATGTCATTATAAACAAGACTATAACAATGCTTAAAGGAGAAGAATTTCTATTTGCCAGCCAGCTTTGAGATCTCTTCGCAAAAACAGGACGTATAAATGGAAGGAAGTACTGATGAGGCCATTTCGGAATGTGAAATTCAGTGCTCAGTATGGGAGGCAGTAGGCCATGTTCCCGCACACACATACAATTGCTCTGGCTTATAGATATATAGGCAATTATTTACACAAAATCCTAATTTTCACGGCAAATGATATAAACCACTGTATACGTGTGTGTGTGAGTGTGTGTGAGAGTGTGTGCATATATTCATTGAGTCTTTCATCTCTTATATTCCGATTTTTAACTAGCCATATCTTCCAGGCCTAGCCGTTAAAGGAAAATCGACCGTAAATACTTCTTATTCAACTATACAAGACCCATTGCAAGTCATTGACAAAGATCTAAATGGTAAATTACTTTTCAAATGTTTGGGTTTCAGAAGAAAAAATTATTTCTCCACTAAAACTCGATCCCACTGCCGTAGAGTTCTTGATAATCAAAATTAGATTAGATTTTTCATACATTATGGACTGAACTTGCTGTGATATTGCGATGAAAATAACCAAATCCAAGATCCAAGCCAATTTGTGTATGCAAGAACGTAATGGATCTTTTTTCATTAAATTAATATTGAGTACTTTATCCAAACTGAAAGCTAGAAAGTGTAGCAATAAATATGCCCACATTGCAGTTTTTCCCCACCACCACCAATAAAATAAAAAATCGAATGTTATTACCTTCCCATAGACCAACCCTTGTTTAGTTAGGTACGAAACCCATTAGGTACGAAACCCATGTGTGACTTCACAACGAACCCCTTCATCTTGGTACGTTATCAATTAAGAGTCCGAACACTCATAGGTCAAATGGATTTTTTAAACATATGGGGATTCACAGCCTCAGACAAATGCCTCTTCTTACCAGTCAATCAACCTGGTTAATATTGAATTTGATTGATAAATGCACAAAAACCCTTTAAAATGCAGACACAAATGGCAACTGCACTAATCATATTTCACTTTACCAAAACATCTGAGTAGTTTATAGGCTTTGCTGCAATGGACCTCCACAGCGTCTTTGGGGCAAGATTGCATCACGTTCTTCACATTATCACGTCGATGGGAAAAGAGTATTAAGTAAAACTCTAATTTGCACCAACTGTTTTGGGTTTTTTTGCTGCAGAAAACTGCCCCAGAAATAAATTTGACCTTGCATTCTACACTTCTTTAGCAACAAGCCTTTTTTTTTACTTTGATTGCAGCAAAGGAAGTGGTAACATTAGAATGCACAATTTCTCCCCAGACTGAGTGGTTTCACTAAATTTACATCTGATACCAGAACACAGGAAATCGGTCAACGCGGCTCTTTAATATTTCCTCAATATAATGACGAAAGGATTTCAGATTAAAGCAATCCTATCATACTGGAAGATTGTACACTAAATCCTCCCCCAAATACGTGCTTGAGTGTTACCCACACACACACACACACAAACACACACACAAACACACACACACACACACACACACACACACACGCACATGTACACACACAACCAAACATATAGTGACAGCTATGGGTAAAAAATCCATTAGTTAAAAATGAACTGTCATACATGCTATCATAGCATATTTATCAGACATAACTGCATTCCCAGCATTGCTCTTATAAAACAGAGGTAAATATCCCACTAGACCCGAAAAGCAGCACTGAAAGAGTGTGGGTAGAGTGGTGATGTATGAAAAATGATGGCTGTACTCCTCGTCACGGGCTTTGGCTTAATGTGGGAGTCCTAAGCATTCTGGCAGGTGAGATGCCAGCTTTCAAAGCCTCAGACTCACACGCACGAGCTGCCAGGTAGTGTTTTACCAGGCAATGAGCAACTGCAGTAAAAAAACAAAAACACTGGTTTTAAGGGGAAGGGGTAACTCACTTGTTCTGTTTCCAAAGTCATCGGCTTAGGCATTTTAAGCACTTATCAAAGTGAAATAGCAGACCACCTGGCTTCAAATATTAGACAAATGGAAAATGAAAGAGAGGAAAAAGTGTGAACAATTGAATGAAAATTGAAAAATAAAAATGAATATAGCAAAGCCTGAGAAATATGTCATACATTATCAAAGTCTGAGGAAAAAACAACTCAGAACAACAGAAACATTTAAATACTAGTTAAATAAATTACATTTATGCAAAATGCAATGTCCTTAGGCCCTTTGCTTTCCTTTTTAAAATGCCAATTCAACCCTTTAAAATGTAAAAAGGCAAAGAATGTGAAAGGGTTTTGATACACTTCTATTTCTGTCAGTAGTTTATTGATTACTCATCTTCTCAGTTTCTTCAGACAGCTCAGTTCCAGCAGTGGTGAGATTTGCCCACCGCCAAGGGAACTGCAGTCATTCTATTATTGCTTTTATTGTCTCCTCAGACAGTATTTGCGCAGCTTCAAGCTGTACTGCATAAATACATTTGTAAGTCATTCTAATTTGATGAAATGAGAATAATATTTAATTATTGTATTAAACTGAATAGGACAAATTAGCGCTACATGTTAATGAGAACATGTATGAACGTACAGAAACACGTCACTGTCCTTGGCTTCTGTGTCAAAAAAAAGAAGCACTCAACCCACCAATATCCTCTCCTATGTTTTGCCTGGATATCAGTTTCTTATCAACAGCAAAATATTCTGTTCATGAAAGCTTTTGCACAAGATATCGAACAATCCCTGATGAAGAGTGTGGCAGGATGGGAAAGTGAAATGTGTAATCTGTGGCAGAGGCACTCTCCTAGTTGTTTCCAAACCCTAGGGCCTGGCTTTTGTTGCTTCTCTTCAAGAGCAATACGATCCCAAGCTTTGTTTACGCAAATACGAGGCTTCCAAATGGTTCAACATAAGTGTTGTGAATAAAATCCATGCAGCAGATTAAATTACTACAAATAAAATTGAAATTATATAAGAGGTGCATAAAGCTTTGAACTGGAACGGTACATTTAAATTAATGTGCAATGTCAATGTTTAACAATAATGGTTAAGCACTACATATTTTTTACTTTCTGAAATTTTGACAAAAAATCGCAACCCTGGTTGTTTCTCAAAATCTCTCCACACTTGGCCAGATTGCAGAGGACCGTGATAAAAACCTGACATATGAATATGACGCCAATCCGTTGCATGGTAGCATTATGGAAAACAATTGAAAGGGTAAACTTTCAAAGTATACAACTCTTGACCAGTTAGACAGGACCAAAACAAACCCCTATCACATAGGCAATAATGAAATTTGCGATGAACTTAGCTATTTCTTTATTGCCATTTTAATCATCTATCAACCAATTACTGGTTGCAGGTAAAAATTCTGCAAAGTTAGCAGAAAATAAAGGAAATATTCTCCCCAATACTAACCCTGGCATGCATGTAAAAACCTATTGTACTAAAAACGAATTATCTGTAGTTGTATTTTCTACCTGACATGTAAGGTCAGTATGTTTTTCGTTTATGTGTATTTTGTACGCAGTTGTTTTCTGAGTTACCTTTAGTTTCATTTGGATTCTTGCTCAGTTCATTGTATATGTAATCTAGACTTCAAGATTTAAGTCAGAGAAATTAGTCATGAAACTTGGTACCTAGGTTCCTATTGTCACAAGGAAAAATGTAGTGCTCATCATTTAATCAACATTTCCTTTTACACCATTTGACATACGAACATATAACGGTCACTTATTTATTCAATTGACAGTCCCCTATAAATCCCCATTTTGAATTAATTGAAAAGCAGTTAAACATTGAGCCCCTTATTGTATTGACATTTCACTGATGTGTTCCTTGGATGCCCCTCTTTAGAAGTTATCAAATGACATTTGCTTGAATAAAAACTATGGCTATAGTAAGCCATTCAATTCAAGGGTATCATTGCGTAATAGGAAAATGTGTTAATTGGAATTTCAACTGCAAACATTTGCATTTATAGGCATACATGAATACTGCAGAACACGTTTGAACATGTCTTCTGTCCGTCATATGATGCCGAATCCTTTGCTTTTTGCTGCTTGGCCCCATTCACTGCTGATTGCAGCTATATTCTTACCTTTCGGATTTCACGAACCCTCTGCACTCAACTGTGTAAATGTATTCTAGGTGCACTGTACTTTAACATAACATTATGTTATCAGTCTACTATTGTGACCATAAAGGCAGGAGAAAGACATACACATTTAAGGCTTACCTAAATGGTGCCTGCGTGAGTATGTGACTGAAAGTCTTGACAATTAGGATTGAGCTTGCTTTTCATAACTGCTGGCAATTTAACACGGAAGCAGAAATAGTCCAAAACAATGCTTCAAAGAACGCTACCTTGTTTTGTAACAGCGGTGTGAACAGGAGTGCATGACTGTAAGGATTTTATGATTTGCTTCTTAACCTAAGCTGTAGCTGCCAAGATAAAGTAGACTGGAGCACGCCTGGTTGGCTGCTCTCTATGTATTTCAATGAGCTCCTTAACAAAGCCCCACGGCATGCACTTTCTTCAATTTTAGACTTACTGCATCATCCGAAACCAGTATCCTTAACTTACTTTTCAACATTTTACACATTTTACAGGACTATGCATGGGAAACATTTTTATTCCTAAAACACAATTCTATCAATATATGAGTGCACAAAAAGCACACCATGAGGTACCCATGAAATAGGCCTACATATTTGGAGGATGGACTAATTTAGCGTGAGAATCCAACATAAATATTAGAGTGGTTAGAATTATAATTTGCATCTGCTAAGAGAACCCAGGTATTGTTTTTAATACTTGCCACTGTCCATAAACATTATGTTTATTGTAAAGATTTGCACAGTGAGATATGGCAAATATTTCACATTCAGCAGTCAATTAAAGCAAAATTACTCATGCAGTAGCAATGTGCACACTAGGACAGAAATTGAACATTCGCAGAGTATGATTATCATGTTTCCACACGTCTGGATTAGACCCACTCGAATCAGGGGGCAGAGTCAAAATTCTCAATTACATTTTTGAACCTTTCTAGTACAGGCTCACACATTGTGGACTTCTAACTGAATCTTTGGAAGGATATAGCTTTAAGTTTGAGCCCATTCTATGCCATGAGCAATTGTCATTTACAATCTTTGAAACAAATTATGCTGTGTAACAATGGATAATGTAATAACTTTCCAGATAATGTAATACACTTGTTAAACATAAGAACTTTTTTGCTTATAATGGAATATAACCGGATAATGTATTAACATAGTAATGCAATAACTTAGTCATAACTAATTATTCGATAGCTGTGCATAGCTATCTTTGTTTGTTATCATTTATAAGCAATTCTATGCATTTATAGGTGGTGGGGGGAACCAGAACAAGTTTGCAATAATCAGCAGAAAAACATATGACTACAGCTAGCTAAAAAGTTATATGCTTTAACTCTTATTAATCTCGGCCGATAATCTGGGATATTTGCATATGTATATATAAGCAGTTCACCAAAACTGCAGTTCGGTACATATTGTGTTTTTGAGATTGCAATTTTTAAATTAAATTCCAACAGTTACTGTACTCCAGTTTTGTTTTATTTGGCAAAAGATGCAAAACTGAGTGACATGGTGCCTGATGAAAGCATAATCAGGAATACTGGCAAGGAGAAACCTCTCCTCTCCTCCTTATTTCCTAAATGAGAGGGTTTTCAGTACTGTCTGGAATATTTATGACAGAAAGAGCTACCGATCAAGAGAAAATGCAGACAATCTGCGCTTCCTGCACTATAAGTTGTCACTTTTGAATTGGCAGTACTGAAAACTGAAGAGGGCTTGTGATATGTGTACAAAATGCTAGGCCAACACTAAAGGCTAGGGCAACACTTCTAATATAGAACATGCATCTTTTTCTATTTCTGTGTGAAATTGTTCCAGAGACTGTAGAATCTATACCAAGGAGTAACACCTTACCAAGACCCGACTGTGTATATATACTCACTTTATTAGGTTAGACCCTCTTTTGCCTTCAGAACTGCCTTAATTATTCGTGGCATAGATTCAACAAGGTGCTGGAAACATTCCTCAGAGATTTTGGTCCATATTGACATGATAACATCACGCAGTTGCTGCAGATTTCTCAGCTGCACATCCATGCTGCGAATATCCCGTTCCACCACATCCCAAAGGGTTGAGACCGAGATCTGGTGATTGTGGAGGCCATTTGAGTACAGTGAACTCATTGTCATGTTCAAGAAACCAGTTTGAGATGATGTGAGCTTTGTGAGCGCGTTATCCTGCTGGAAGTAGCCATTAGAAGATGGGTACACTGTGGTCATAAAGGGATGGACATGGTCAGCAACAATAATCAGGTAGGCTGTGGCGTTTAAACGATGCTCAGTTGGTACTAAGGGGCCCAAAGTGTGTAAATCCTGTACCTGTCCTGCAGGTGTGATATTCGGATGTACTGATCCTGTGCAGGTGTTGTTACACGTGGTCTGCCACTACGAGGATTTCCAGCTGTACCTCCTGTATCCCTGTAGCGCTGTCTTAGGCGTCTCACAGTACGGACATTGCAATTTATTGCCCTGGCCACATTTGCATTCCTCATGCCTCCATGCAGAATGTCTAAGGCACGTTGGTGTCATAGTGTCCTAAGTTTTTATAACTGTGACCTTAATTGCTTACCGTCTGAAAGCTGATAGTGTCTAAACGACCGTTCTACAGGTGCATGTTCATTAATTGTTTATTCATACTTTTATGCAGTGTTTGATTTGATTATTTGACAAATTTTATGTTTAAATGTGAAAATACTACCTTCAATGCAATTGACACAATTTATCTTTGAAGTCCAAATTTGAGGGATCCACGCTAGAAAGTGTTTTTCATGCTAAGAAAAATCGGAACATTTCACTCTTCAATCATTGAAACTATCGGACCCAAAAATCCTGTATTGGTCTCTTGAGTTAACTGGTACACAATACACAGGGCTTAAATTTATACCACATTTCTAAAGCCCACCTTTCTGCACCTTTGATAGTCTTAACATTACTGCCGAAGATATCCCTTTGAAGGTAAACCTGATCAAAGTTGGTTTAATCAATTGGTTTTATATTATAATAAATAAAAATGCATTATTCAACACAAAAACGAATTCCATAGGTATGTTTAATGCCATAAAGATGTATGGAAACCATATTAAAAAATAATTGCTCAAATAATTGTTCTTCACCTGATAACGTAATATGTAATACTACGGGACAATGTTATATGCTACTTAATTGTCTTGCAAGTTATTCCATTATCCGTTGTTACATACTGGGTAAAAAACTAAACTCACAAAAATGTGTGGCAAATGACAAAATGTAGAAGCTGAATTAGGTCAGTTTACCATCTCCAGACACTGGCCTCAGGTCCTTCATACTTCTGCAGGTCTGTCATTTTACACTAAACCCTCCATCTTCATAGATCAATACTCAGTGCCCTTCAACACAAAGTCACAAAACAAATTCTCTAAGTTCTCTAATACGCCCCATTCCCCATCCTCCAGCCTCTTCACCTTTGTCTTTGATTGTACTTTGTAACAAATAAGGAGCCTTGAGAGTGCCCAAGTGGCATTTATAAGCCAACCTCTACTTTGGCTGTACGACTCTCCCACAGCTTGTGCTCTAGTAAGTGCAGGTGCCGAGCTTAGCCGGCTCAATCTGCAATCCATGGCCCTCTCTAGCCTGTGACCTCTCACCTGCTTTAGCAGCTCGCTGGGCCAATGTGCAGGATTCAATCCTTTAACGCCTGACAGTTGCCATAATTGCATAAATACAGAAGAGCACGTGGAAAATGACCTAACATGAAAGTAATCCACACTTAGAGATGATAATATACCATAGCATGGAAGCTGATGCCTTGCTTTAAGAGGATCCCTGGCAGACAGAATACGAATTGGCCCACTAGCATCAGTGATTAAATCACTTTGTTGGCTTCTATTTTCCATTCTATTTTGTAGGCTTAGGCAATACACGTAAATCGATACACGCAATTTTCAATGAAGCATCCCAGCTTCATTTTATTCACTTTACTTGAATGTACTCGTATATGCACAAGTTTGCTAAGATAAAGTGGGTTATGTTCAGTGCAACTGATAAAACTGATATCATGAACCTGCTGTGACCAGATGAATACTAAGCAAATAACCTCCTGGGTTGGGACATATTTGATTTGTTTTCATCATTTCAGAAGTTTCCTCCATGACACTATCTGAAGTGTTCTACTACTGTCTGCAGAAAATCGAGAGCTTAGTAAAATGGATTACCTTATAAATTAATCCATCTTTTAAAATCATAATTGTAACATCAAGAGCCCAAAAAGACAATGAATGACGCAACCAAAGTAGCAGGCAAAGTAAGAAATTTGTTATTAATATTAGTATTGTATGACCAACAAATACATGAATCATTTGTTTCATAAATGCAACTGCGCCACAAATTAATAATTATCATGCAATTAAGTTCTATTCTATGTGAACTTAAAATGACAAATATGTGCATTATAAGCCATTTTTTTAAATGTACTTCCAAAGAATCGAAAATCACATTGACTTAAATTTTTGATTGTATGGTCTTTGTTCCAGGCCCAATATAAATTGTAAAGAAAATTTTTTTACATCATAAGATTGAGCAAATTGAGCTTTAGAGCAAATACAATGGCTGCCCACTCCGTCCAACTTTTTCTTGTAAGTTTGCACACTGTTTGCAGACAAAGTTGATACACTTATGTACATGGCGGGGCCAGGATTGATGTAATGATTTAGAGTTTAAAAACTTGGATAGTGATATACTTTACTCTACAGAAATTAGTCCATAAACATGTTTGCATTTTTTTAAATGGATTCGACTATACAAATGGTATGCAAAGTCCCATGAAGTAACAATGAGGGATAGAGAACAGAGATTACAACTTCTTTGGAGAACTGAAAAAAAAAGAATGATGGCTAACTCTTCTCAAAGGTGCAATAAATTCTTATACTGTGCAATTTCAGGAGACCTAATAGATAATAAACCCTTGTTCTAGGCTACAACCTTTCATTCACACTATTACATATTTATCATTCCAAACAGTCCATAGACAACAAAGCCTGGAAGTAAGTGTGGTGAGCTACTAACAATAAGTATGCTCTCAATGTGTACTCTGCAGACAAATCACTTCAGGGAAAATGCTCTAGGCAACATCTGAGAATAAATGAATGAACTGTAATTTTTTTTGTAATGTTTAACTGTAATGTTGACTTTTTGTAAAGCCATAGTCATACTTCGAGCAAGGAACTGACCCTTGCAAATATCCAGTTATGTGAAAGTATAAAAATGTACCTCCTAATAGAAAAGTCACCCCAGATTTGGCCATCTTAAGTAAATAAATAGTAATAATAGCATATTCAAATAATCCAGTTATTCAAATTGATAACCAATAGCTACAATCGCATTTAGCAGTGCAATGTGTGTATTTCACATCACGTCATCTTCATAACTATTACAATACAACAGAACACTGCAGTACTGTAGAATGAACAATGCTAATTTTTAATGAATACAGCGGTTATTTTACGAACGATGATAACCAATAACATGACATTAGCATTCATATTATGGGGTTTTTTAATTTATTATTATTACATTTTTTATTTGTAAATAGATTTGTATGTGCCATTTAGGATGGAAGGTTGTCTGTTTGAATTAATTTTAACAGCCATTGCAAATTCATTGCAAACTACAATTGAATGTAGAAAATCTTTTGAGGTGCCGTTTTAAATCAAAAGGAAATTGTATTTTTAATTTGCATCTGTGTTCTCTGTTAAGTGTTTTCTCTGTGCAAATAATTCCTCGTTCTTTAGCATGGGATTCAATTAGAAAATGTGATGTCTCACTCAATAAATCAAGCTATACATTTGCCAGAATGCAAAAAGTAAACAACAATTTACTCAGTGAACATACATCATTTTATTCAAGCAGTTTTTAGTAATATATAAATAGCCCGGTTTTAGGATCATCAACAATTTAGACTATACACTTATTGGCTAGTATATTTGGTACATGCATCTTGTGCTGGGTCAGACCCATGTTTGCCTTCAGAACTTGGGGTCTGGGTTTCCACAGAATGTGGGTCCATGCAGACGCGATGGCATCACGCAGTGGCTGCAGATTGGACCACGGAACATCAATGCTGCTAACAGCCTGCTCCATCTCATCCCAAAGATGCTCTATTGGATTAAGTTCTGGGACTGCACAGGCCACTTAAATTAACTGAATTTGCTGAAACCATTCTTAGACAAAATGTTCTTTGTGGCATAGTGCATTATACCATGTCAGAAAGCAAGCCCCCAGTTGGAATACCTCTGACCTGGACAGGCTCTCCAGGTCAGGCAAACAGTCCTGCCGTGGTCAGGGATGCCCCTGTAAAGCCCACACTGAAAGATCTGTAAAGTAATTTTGTGTTCTATGTGTTAGATTGGAATTTGTGGTCATACATCAACAATATCCCTATGCCTCAACAGAAAGCAGAGAAAGACAAATCTTAAATTTTGTATGGAGGATCCTGGGGAGCCTTTCAACACTGAGGGGAAAACAGATAAAGCAAAGAACTGACAAATCCTAGTGGAAAACTGCCTGTCAGCCAAGAGGCTAAAACTGGGTACAAAATGCACATTTCAAAGACAATGACCGATGCAATCACTGTGTTGTTTAACAAGAGTGAATTTCCTTAATTGACCAGTCCTGACTTGAATTCAATAAAGAATTTACGGCAAGGATTGAACAATGCCTTCTATCAACAACCCCACATATACCAGTCATAACTGGAGGGAATTCACCAGGAAGAACAGGAAAAAATTAAACCATTCCATTATGCAAAGCTGGTTTGGAATTATCTAAAAAGAATCACTGCAGTAACGGCTGCCAAACGTGCCTACACCTAGTACTGGTTGAGTGGGGGGAAGAATACTTCTGCAATATATACATATTTTGATATATATTCTATATATTAAAATGTATTCTATATTTTATTTCCCAGTTTTGGCTACATATTCCTCATTAAACAACACACAAACATTGTCATATTGTAATATCAATATATAGATCATGTTTTTGGGAACAAGTCACCAGCAGGTTATTAACTGTCACAATTCAATGAAGTGGAGTGCTAAAACACAGTCTTATTAGGGAAACTGGCTTTGAAGCCAATTTTCTGCCACAGCTTTAAGGCAGCCATCATGCAATTTGTTTACTGCAAATTTACCCTTATCTATAAATGGGTAATCTGGAATGTATAAGTTTTCCTCGAGAAAGGATGCCAAGGAAATAACTGCATAATGTAAAAGACAGCAAATAAACCTATATAGAAACTGTAGATGAGGGTTTTAAGCTACTGCAGTAGAGAAGGATAAGCGCACATGTTCTCCAACACTTTAAAAAAAATTGCATTAACTAGGGCTCTCTCTAAAAACCCTAACACCCCTAGTCATGTTGCATTCATATTGCCAACCGGGTTTGAAAAAAAAATTCCTGGAAAACATGTAAGAATAAAGCCTTAGACATTTAAGACATAACAGCTTAAGAAGCTAATTTGCAATTTTAAAGCTCTCGTTAGTTTTGTGCAGATGCCTCTCTGTCTAGGGGCTAAAACGCAGCAGTACCTCTTTAATAATAATATTGGAAAACTAGAATTTTAGATAAGAATCACTCCTCTCACCTACACTATGACACTGTGGTTGCCTGTATAGTTTTTCTATTCATTGATTT